>VDFB02189798.1:0-31079 GCA_007258455.2 Sequoia sempervirens
TAGTAGGTGGATTGGGAGGATAAGGTGATTGGTGAACCTATGGTTGTTGTGGTTGTTGTTCCATAAGTCTCTTAGCCTATAATCGAGTGATAATGGGCATGAAAGTGAGGATGATCAGTTGGTGAAGATGGTGTAAGACCCAAGGACAAGACTAGATGATGATGATTGGATGATTGATTAAAAGATTGCTCAAATTGTTGATTGATTGATTGGATGATACATTAGATGATCGATTGGATTGGATTGATGATAGGATGTTTGATAAGAAGTGTGATTGGATTGGATAGATGATTGATTGATATAACTCCCCAATTAGATTTGAAAACTTGGCTTGATGGTGATGATTGGACTGATTGTTACTTGAGGTATCCTCACATTCTCAAGAAAACCAAATGATGATGATGAGGGTAATGATTTGATTGGATAGGATTGTACTTGAGGTAGGAAATATTCTCAAGCACAAAGGATGATTACAACACAAACTTACCTCTCAATTGAAGCAAATTGATATCCCCAATGACGATCACTAACTCATGATAGACTATGTTTCTAAGTGAGCATAAATGATGATGACAAGGATTGCTTGATTAATGGATTTGGATATAAATGTTCTCAAATAAATGTTTAGGGGGTTAAAATTGGATGTTTGATGATAGTTTTGATGATTAGAGATCTCCTAGGATTTCCTTGTGTGATCAAATGGATGACTCGATGACTTTTGGAAAATTTGATTGCACGAAAAATGGATATTACAGAAGATTGGATGGTGATATAACATTTTTTATTACAGTAATAGGCTTGGAACAATGAGGGATTTCACTGGTTAAGAGGGTTCACTCTTAGGTTTTTATATGAAAAGAGGAGGATTCACCTAAGAACATAGTGCATACAACTTTGTAGGTAGCGCAGATGCCTATATATGGAAATGCCTCTATGTGTAGTGTAGAGACCTATTAGGATAATGTATTCGCCTCTGAGGGAATGACTGTGGATGATATATGGACGCCAACAATGTAATCACCAAAGAAAAAAAAGAGACACCTATGAAGGATGACCTAGGAATGTACTGACAGATTAGCACATATGCCCATGAACTAAGCAAAAACACCTATCAGGATGGTGAACTGTATAGACAAGATAGTGTATACGCTCGTAAACAAAGTGAAAATTCCTATGGGGTTTGGACCATATGGAAATGACTAATGTATACGCCTATGGGGATAATGGACTATATGGAAAGGACCATCGTATACACCTATGAATAGAGCAAAAATGCCTATGGGGATCATGGATTGGGATGATGACACAAACTCTCATCAACAAAGTGGATCCGCCTCTTGGAAAAAAATGACTAAATAGACTGGACCAGATGGGGAAACACAACCACCCTTTAAGAAGCACAACTGCTTGTTAACAAATTAGAGATGCCTCTATATCAAATGAATCCACCTCTAAAGGACAGGATGACTCAATGGAAAAGGATAGAAAAAAATATCAAACAGTAGAAATGGACAAGGATAGACTCAAGACAATTACTAGTATGCACAAGAAAACATGCCAAGTAGCACAAACCTATTTTTATTCAAAATGGTTTACAAAATCAGTGTAGGCTCACCTTCCCGAGGGGTTAATACTCTATGATACTCGAGTGGAGCACCCTTTCTCGCGAAGGTGAATAGATAGAGATCCAATGACACATGCTCGATGGCACAAGCACACCTCTATCTTCAGGAACTATCAAAGTTCACTAGAATATTTCTATCTCAACCTAAGGGAATACGTGGTGAGTAGCTTCAAGGTATGATCTACATCCCTTGCACTACACTGAGTCGTGACTAACACATGATTCTTAAACTAGGCTATATAGGCTATCTTGTACATCCTTTAAACACCAAGAGGGTGTGTGAGGCCCATCCATGAATAGTAATTTGTCACAAGTGTGGGTCAAGAACTTTCAACGAGAAAGCTCAGACTAGCCCTGCAAATCTAGCTTGGAATCACCCGTATTGATGCTTCACAAAAAATGACACAACTGGATTAGGGTAAAACTTTCGTTCTCCCCCCTTTTTATACCTCGTCAATTCACATGGTTGAGTTCATCCCTTAGGGTGATGAAATCCCCAAGTAGGCCTCCTAAAGGGAAGGAAATACTAGGCGTTTCTAATTTACAGGCTCGTGCATAGCACAAGGGGAGAGCATATGCACACTAGTACTCCTAAGTAGACTCAAAAATGGACTTAGATTGGGTTATGATTTTTTATCCCCAGGCTCATCGTACGATGCAAGGGGAGAGCATAATTCAACAACACAATCCCAAACATAGAAAGCAATTAATTGGCCCCTTAGAAAACCAAATGTGCCTAATTAGTGTGAAATCCACTTACCAAATTCTTTGACCGATCGTCTTGCAAATAAGAATTAGTAATTTATTACTCCGATCTTGGACTAACATAAAGCTACAATTACTAAGCACTAATCACAATCACAAGAAAAAAAATAAGCATACTAACATTTAATAAAAAAAAAATTGAAAAAATGCATGCTGGAATTTTACCAAATAGTCTCCTATCAATAGAGAAAATAAACCTCTATAGGTCTAGTGGAGATGCCTCTATAGCAGGGGGGTACACCTTTGTATGGCTAGGTGAGTTTCAATTATATACGCCTCTATGTAAAGTGCAAACACCTTCATACTATCTAGGTTTTCCTTTGTATCTTGGGAGTTCACCTCTGTAGGATCTTGACTCAGGTGTGCGTGCAATCACCTTTGTAAAAGGTTGATATGCCTTTGTATGGTTTTCAGGTCCATCTATCCAAAGGAAGATACGCCTTTGTAGGTGGGTAGACTAAGCTAAAGCATAAACACCTTTGTATGTACACAGAGACACCTCTATATAAGGTGGGTACACCTATGTAGCATATTCACCCCTGTAGCTAAAATTATAAACCTGCAAAACTTCAAACAACAAAAAAAGATCAAAGAACCCATGACATGGCTCCCACTGAGAGTGCCATAAATGTGTGCAAGTGTTCTAGTCTAACTAAAATGTAAGAAAATCAAGCAAAAATATCAAAACAAATACAAAACACTCAAGATAGGGCTAAGGATGAACAACTTGAAAATGAAAACAAAGAGTATAAATCACCTTGTTGAGTTTGATGAGTTTATTTTCCCCCTTTTATGACTTGATTTGTGTGCTCTATGTCAATTTTGACAGCATAAAAAGTTGATTTTGTATGATTTTTTGTCACAAAATGGATTTCAAATGGGTTTGGATGGATTTGATACAAGTTTTTGTCTATGGAAATGTGAGAGTGTGAGAGCATGAGCTTGAATGTGTGAGTGTGATGAATGAAAATGACTGTCATTTCCTTATTCATTAGGGGAGAAAAGGAATGAAGGGTCAAGATTAAAATTAGGAGAATGAAATAAATGGTTGAGATGTCTCATCTCAACTCATGTGAGGATGACATGTGTCATCCTACGGAGATGGGAAGAGGTGAGTTGGAGCTTAGGTTACAATGAGGTGGAGGTAATTTCAAGTACCTTGGGAAGGAAAAAAGGCTTGTGACTTGTCTTATCCTCTCCAAATCCTAGGAGGATGTGATAAGAGATGAATTAAAAAATTCCTCTTATAATCATTCTAGGAATGAGAAAAGGAATTAAAAATTCCTTGCGAAAGGGGGTAAGGAATTAAAAAATCCTTTTAATTCTTCTTAGAGAATTTGGAAGAATAAATTGGAATTTAAAATTCTTAGTAGGGTCATTGGGGGAATAAATAGGAATTTAAAATTCCTTGGGAAGAGGAGATAGCTCCTCCAAAAAGGGAATGAGTTAATGAGGGTTGACTTGGATACACATGCCATAATTGGCATTATGCTTAGATTAGGATTAAATTAAGGTTGTGCAAATGATTAACTAAGGTAATGATGGGATTAGAGGCAAGTTGCAAATTATGGAGGATGCCACTATTCCTCATTAAGGATGTGCACAATTTAATCAAGAATTAAGCGAGCTAATTAGGATCTGGGAGAAATTATGGAGGATGTGATGTTTGGAGAGAGGGAGAGGGGGGAGATTGAATTAAAATTTGATATTAATCCACATAGGTTAAATGACAAGATTACATAAACTAGTGTATTTATTTAATCTTGAGAGGAAAATTGAAAACACAAAGTATTTAATTAAGTAATTAAATACTTTAGGGGGGCATTAGGAATATGAGCAACATTGTTTAAATAATAATAAAATTATTTAATTAATGTGAATGAGGAGGTGAGATAGACGAAATAAAGGATAAATTTGACCACATGGAAATGGTCAAATTCATATGCCTACAATATCATTAGTTAGAGATTGAATTACTTGTCAATAATCAAGTTGCATGTCAATAACCAAATTGCATGTCAATTATATATTTAACCACCATTATGCATGAAAGGATTGAAATAACAAAATACCTTCATATAATCATTTTTCATGAAAAGAAAGGGTTATTTATTTTTATGATCATTGGATATATGCATGTTATATTTCCTTCACAAGGAAATTTGTTTTCTTCTATATGTGATTTGGATTTACCTTTTAGGACGAGTGTTGGATAGGGACTAACAAAGGGGAGTAGATTTACTTTTCCAGATTTACCTACCATTTTTGGTTTTATAGCTTTGGCCAAAGCTATGTATACCATTAAAATAGATGAATGTCATTTTATTCTCTCTACCATATCCTAATAGTAGGTCATAACATGTTCATATGTGAAATACATGTACATATATCATATTGCACCAAATTCCATCCTACCACTTGTTTCTAGGTTGTTAGGCTTCTCATGCAGGGTTAGGTATTCTTCATGTTAGGAAGAATTCTAGGGAAGCGTCAGCTTCATGGTTGGACAGAAAGCGCTTGAGCCATGTTCTCATCTCTTGGTTTGCAGATGACTATTGGGGTTAGTGGTGGTCAGAGACTCCGGTGATTATGTTTATTTTACATCTTTACCTGTATTGCTATGACCAAATGGGCATGAGAGCCTGAGTCATATTCTTACAAAAATTATATCATGTACTCTATAATACTAGACTAGATAGTACTTCATGTGATGATGTAACTTATTTCTGGTACTTATTATTCTAGATTAGACACTTTTACATGTGATATGTAATATGACATTTGTATTGAATATGTTTCATTTCATTTCTATATTTATGTGAAAATGAGTTATTATTTATTTTCGTGAGATAGCTTAGTGTTTTCAACCTTACATTTTGGTATCAAATCCCTAGGTTTAACACTATGGCCTTTCTCTACTACGCTAATATGAAAAACTTGATGCAGGTAATTTCATAACCAACCATGGTGCAAACTATGAACAATGACCATAGTGGACTGTTAATAAATATTTAACCAGCTCCCTTCGGGTTTACTTTTCTATGCGCCAGCCTGTGCATCGCCAAGTTTGCTCAGCCTTTTATCAAGGTTTTGATTTTCCGCTCCACGTGTCTATGTTTCACAACTTCGAGTATCAGCATTCCTTTCAGATCCTGAGAAACTTCATTGTGCTTCCACATGTTGCGGCTGCGGGATACTTTTGTTTCTTGTTTCCTTGACGCCTCATTGGGCTGCGAAATGCTGCCACGAAGCCCTCTTTCCTAAAAAGTACTAACGGGTCCCACAGTTGTTGATTGCAGTATGCACTTGCTACGTGTCTAATGTTCACAAATCCTTCAGCACAGAAATGAATTAGCAACTGCGGGAAGCAAAATGCTACCACATGTCCCTGTTGCGCCCGGCTGACGATCGTTCCCTCCATCGTTGGTGAAGACTCCAATCATTTGACACATGTAGCCTTAACGCAAATCCTCTACAACAAAGGGGTGAAGGTTCATGCGAGCAGCGACAGGCTGCCACGTGCCTAACCCATGGATCTCATATAAAGGTAGGAGATTAATAAACTGAATGAGGCTATTGGCTACTGTGCATCATCATCATTTGCTTAGGAGGGTGACACTTGTCTAACCAGGACCACTGCCATCATTGTTGAGGATGCACCTATGCCCGGGGTGACTGGATACTTTGTTCTGGATTGATCTTGTTGTAACGGCCTTGGGAATATTCTGATTCAAGCATCATTGTCGAGGATCGCGAGATCTTTTCTGTTACTGTTCTCCAAGGCGATGGGAGGTTTTTCATGCTATATATACTTTTCTCTATGATGAGAAAAGGGTCCAGAATTTGGAAAAACACGCTGATTTTAGTAAAAGACACCAGGCCTTTATTACTGTTTTATTTAATTGCAAAACTCTCAGACTATGCCAATTGTTCGGCCTTTCTATTTTCATGCTATTTGATCAAACTATGAACTATGTTTTTTATTGTCTTGACACTTCATTTGAGAACTTCTATATATGTTGGATGCAAGTTTTCTTACCTTGATCATGTCTAAGGACTCTTCTTGGCAGTAGGAATGTATGCAATGTTATTTTATGTTAATGAATGAATTGTCTTTGCTATAATCTTAAGTCTTTGATGTTTTGGAACACTATAACATCATTTAGGCCCTTAAATCTAGGATTTATCATGCCCATCATTAAATCTTGGTGCATCGCCTTAGGTTAGACTTCATTTTATTATATCTACTTCCTTTTCCCTTTCCAAACCCCATTATAGAAGAAGTCGGCTTCTCTAAAAATCTAGAGGTTACTCAGTTTAGTACAAAAGGTCCCCCTTAAACTGAGTTTCCCATAAGACTCTGTTACCTCATCAAATTTTGGTGTCAATAGTTTGTTCTTTTTCTGGCACGCCCGGTGGGACCAAGCTTAAATGAAATTGCATTTTAGAAGGGTGTATGAGCCATCAGCCTGTAACTAGATCACAAATAGCAGGCAACACTAGTTTACTAGTACCTCCACTAGGGATAGTCCAAGTCGCGAATCAACTGGTAACCATTCCATTCCCACCACCCTTTCCTCTCACCATGTTGTCGACTGCCAATAGAAACTATGTGGCATGGGACACTGGAAGTGCCCTGGTAGCCCCGATAGTGCCCGCTATCTAGAGCGCTATCCCAGTTTCAGCCATGAAAGCTATACCAAAGTTTACTAGAGACAGCTCGAGAACGCCAGTAGAAATTTTACAGGATATGGTAGACGTATGTCTAGTACATGGGATTACAGCACAGAACTTATCCCTAAGGCTTCTCATCGCTTCTTTTAAAGGCAAGGCTCTGGATTGGTACCGAACATTGACACCTAATTCAATTCGCACCTGGGATGAGCTCAAAGATCCATTCTATGAGAGGTTCTTGAATGATGGAGATCATTCTTCATTGTATTATCAACTGTCTATCATAAAATGAGCCCCCCAAGAGGCCCTGACAGACTTTAATTCCCGATTTCATGCAAATTGGCAGAGGATTCATATTACCATATGCCTGACTCCTGAGTTGGCGTTTATATTTTATCTAAAGTCCATCAACTTTGACATTTCTATGATGATCAAGTCTTTGGGGGGAGATACTCTACTAGATGCTTATGGTATCGCTATCAAAGCCGAGAACCATTTAATAGATTGTGAAAAATTTCCTCCTCAAACCTATTATGCCGATATTTCCTGAAATATCGATCTCCGCACAAGAGGTCGCGTCAACTAGTGTGCCCACAACTACCCAGTCAATGTACACATATGCGGCAAGCTCACAAAATGTGGCTTCTACATCAGGATCCTCCAAGGATGAAATAAGCGATCTCAAAGAGATGTTGCGAACCATGGCAAATGATATAACCACTCTTAAGCAGAACCAAGCAATGCCTCTGAAGCCTGCATATCAAAACTATCAAGGCAAGCGGTCTTCTTATCAACAGAATTAATACTAGGGAATGCCTCACGCTAATCCACTAGCCCCGACTGCAAATCAAATGGTGTTGGTACCTACTCCACTGACGAGCGTGTCGCCAAGCTCGAGTAGGGAATTAACCACAGGGTAAAACAATCTTATTGATGATATCAATCCATGGTGTTTCCCCTACAGCGATGTGCATATGCCCCGGAACTGTCTGCATGGCAACTTACAACAAAAGGTGGCAGAGCAACGTAGCCAAGGCATAGCAACAGAAAATTGAGGTTATGTATATGCCTCACCACAAATGGAGAGTGTGGTCCTTACTGCACAAATGCAAGGAATGTCTTTAGAACAAGAATCTGATATTGCTCCTGATCATGCGCTCTTCTCCTGGATGGAGGAAGAAGAAATGGTGTTTGCTAATGGCACGTTCATATTCAAAACACCACAAGTGCAGTCTGATTATAACACATGCTCAAATAGGAGATTCACCGGTGAGTCGATTGTTTCGCATCCGGACAGCCCGCAACTGAAAGGCGTTTCTGATCAGATTCCTAGTGCTTCGATCATCCCTTCACCTTCTCAACCACGAAAGGAAATTATTATAGCAAGAACCAAGGAGCAGAAACCTACAATTTTGTCACCTTTTAATGTGGTGAATCAATTGAAAAAATCATCCGCTAATGTGTCTCTATAGGACATTCTAGCCATCCCAAAACAAAAGACACTATTACAAAAGGCGCTTCAAGAAGAGGTCAACCCAGAACCAACGGGGCCATTTTCCAGAATAGAGGTGGTTTATCAAATGCCGCCAGCTAAAGTCCTTGCAAACAATACAAAGGAATCCCCTACCAAGGATAGGAATAATTTGAAACCTCAGCCCTTCTTCTTGACTCTCATTATAGGAAATAAGTTATTGCACAACGCTATGATTGATTCTGGCGCTAGTACCACAGTTATGCCTAAACAGATCGCCAAAGCTTTGGGGCTCAACTACGAACCTATGAAAAGAGGGGTAATGCAGCTTGATGGGAATAAAGTTGAGACTGTAGGTGTCATCAAAGCTCTTCCTTTAACTCTATTTGCTTGCCCTAGTATCACGGTCCCGCAGGACACAATGATCATAAACGTTCCTCCTATGTTTGGTCTCTGTCTATCCCGAGAATTTGCTTCAAGGATGGGTGGATACCTATCCTTGGATTGGTCACATATGATACTTAGGACCAAACATGATGCAAAAATGAAGATAGAGTCGGAGGCTCTACATTCTAAACATATAACAGATGAAGCCTTGATCAATTTTGAAGCCGCGCATACCTCTATCACCAAGCAAGAAATGTATTGTGTTGAGCTACTAGAGGAAGAGAGGGTGAGTGAAGATCGGAATGATAAAGAAGATGCTCTGTTGAGTGAACACATAGACAATGATCCTTTCGACAATTATCATGCTACAAGATTGGGCACATATGTAATTTATGATGAATACCAAGTGCTTCCAAGGATCGCCAAAGCATCTGAAGGTAGCCAAGTAAATGAGCTATGGACATTGTACTTTGACGGAGCAAGAAACAAAGTGGGTGCTGGAGTAGGGATATATCTAATATCCCCACAAAATGAAAAAAAAATGAGGACTTTCCACTTTCATTTCGCCTATTCAAACAATGAGGCTGAATATGAAGGATTGGTTCAATGTTTAAGCCTTGCGGAATGAATGGGCATTAAGCAATTAATTGTGTTCAGAGACTCCGAACTAGTAGTTAACCAGGTCTGAGGAGTTTTTGCAGCTAAGAATGTCCACATGAGATCCTATCGGCACCAAGTCTGGGACTTGATTGATATTTTTGAAGCTTTCAACATCAAGACTATTCCCTGAGGACAAAATAGCAACGCAGATTGCATGGCTGTGATTGGTGCTTAGTTTGATCCAACCTCTGACCTTCTTCATAATGAACATTTAGTACGAGTACTAGTCTAACCAGCGATCCCCGATAATGATCAGAGTTGGCAAGTTTTTGAAAGCGATGAACACATTGCCTCGTTTATCCAGCACTCAGGCAAGTTCGCCGATCAGCTTCAACCAAACATTGCTAAGGCTTATGAAGGGAAAATTATGTAGCTCAAATCTAATAAACTTCTAAAAGGATTGGTTACTCTCGAGAACTTTTTCGATTGTGATGATGCCCAAAATGATAAACGGAAGTTCATAGCAGACAAAAGTGATTATGTGGACCTTCGGGTCTCTTATGGTAGGAATCTCTGAGTCAGAAAAAATGCCCCGCACCATGATAAAGAAAGACTGATCAGTTTCTGTGAAAAATATGGAGTAGTGGCCTAGTCTTATGATGACCTGGAGGGATATGATCCTAACATCATTCAGTGCACTATTGAGCTAACAGAAGGTGCAAAACCAGTCTGATAGAAACAGAGGCCCGTCAACCCTAAAATTGAAGCCCTAATGGTGCAAGAGCTAACTAAGCTCATTGAGTCACGCATTGTCTTCCCAATAAAGCATAGTACTTGGGTATCGAATCTGGTCACAGTCCGAAAGAAGAATGGAGATATCCATTTATGTGTGGATTTCTGAGACCTAAACAGAGCATCCCTAAAGGACCACTATCCACTACCTCTGATGGAGTCAATCCTACAAACGGTTACAAGATCAGAAATGTTTTCTTTTTTGGATGGTTTCTCTGACTACAATCAGATCTGAGTTAAAGAGGAGGATCAGCACAAGACTACATTCACCACAAAGTGGGGAACATTTGCATATGCTAAAATGCCTTTTGGTTTATCCAATGCAGGGGAAACATTCCAGCGGGCGATGGACATCGCATTCAGTGAACTAATCAATAGGTTTCTTCTAATTTATTTGGATGATCTTACTGTGTTCTCCAAATCTAGGGATGATCATTTTGATCATTTAGAATTAGTTTTTCAAAAGTGCCAGGAATTCAGAGTTTCCCTAAACCTGAAAAAATGTGTATTTGGAGTACCGCAGGGTAAGCTGTTGGGGCATGTTGTGTCTAAAGAAGGTGCTTCAATTAACCTCCAACGAGTGAAGGCTATCAAAGAACGTCCCCTTCTAGTAAATAAGAAAGGTGTTCAGTCTTTTCTGGGCAAAGTGAATTTTGTTAGCAAGTTTATTTCCAACTTTGCGGGAATAGTTAGGTCGATCACCTTGATGCTGAAGAAAGATCAAACATTCAAATAGACGACCGAAGCTCGTGAAGCTTTTGAAAAGGTCAAGGAAGCTATTTCCATAGCTCCAGTGCTGGTTAATCCAAATCAATCCAAGGATTTTATAATGTATGTGTTCATTAGCGTGTCCAGTATCGCTACTGTCCTAACCCAAAAGGACGATGAAGGAAGAGGAGAACATCCAGTGGTGTTCTACTCCCGGACCCTAAAATAATATGAGGTGAATTATAATTTCATCGAAAGGCAGGCCTTTGCAATAGTGAAGGGACTTAAAAAGTTCTTCCATCTAATTTCCTGCAACAAGGTGCTTGTATATGTCGCACATTCTAGTGTGCGTGAATATATCATGGAAGGAGAGATCACAGAAAAAAGGGCTAATTGGATCACCAAGATCCTTGAATATGACATTGAAGTCAAGCCTACTAAAACTATTAAAGGAAGAGGATTGTGTGAGTACATGGCACAGAATGAGGAAGTACCTACCGCAGAGGAGCAACCAGAGCTCATCTTAATGAATGAACTAGAATTGGAAGGTGATTGGCTGACTGATAGAATAAGGTTCATGCAAACCAGAAAGTATCCGCCAAGTCTCTCATCCCAAAAAAGGAGATATTATCGGTTGCAAAAGTGTGGATATACACTAATAGAGGGAATCTTTTTCAAAAGGAATTTCAATGGCATTCTCCTGCGATGCGTCACTTCTAAGCAAGCAAAGAAGATCATCGACGCGTTCCACAATAACGCTACAGGTGGACATTTCTCTGCTAAGACCACCACCATTAAAATCATGCATGTTGGCTATTATTGGCCTACACTTTTTAATGACTCCCACTCTTTGGTGAAGGCTTGCAAAAAATTCCAATTCTTTACTGACAGAAGGAAGAATTCCATAATGCCCCTCAAACCCATAGTGGCGGATGAGCCATTTTCACAATGGGTCCTGGACTTCATCAGAATGATCAACCTAGTTTCTAGCACCGAACACAAGTGGATTCTGACTGCCACAGATTACTTCACAAGGTGGACAGAGGTTGTTTCCCTTAAAAGTGCAACAGAAATAGAGATTGTAGATTTCCTCGAGGAACTAGTGACAAGGTTCAGCCCTCTGAAAACTATCATTTCGGATAATGCCAAACAATTCTTAGGTGCAAAGGTATGTCACTTTTCATTAAAGAATGGCATATTCCTCAAGACATCATCAAACTATTACCCGCAGGGAAATGGTCTAGTGGAGTCAACAAACAAGAGCCTAGTTCGACTCCTTAAAAGGATTGGCTCGAAACACTAGAGGGAATGGCATAAAAACCCCCAAGAAGTGCTCTGGGAAAACTACATAACTCCTAAGCAAGTCCTTAAGACTTCACCTTATGAGTTGGTATACGAGAAAGAGGTGATGTTACCTATACCCACGGAGATTCCAGCACTGCAATTGTTGAAATCTCTCAAGATAGAACAAAATGACGCCATGGAGATTCGGCTTTCCAAACTATTAGAAGTACAGGGAAAAAGGGAGAATTCCCTAATAGCCATGACAAATCGTCAACAAGTAGTCAAGTGATAGTTTGACCAGAAACCTTCCGACCAAGGTCTAAAATGCAGAGACTTAGTGCTAAAGTATGATAAATAGGTTGCTCAGCCAAGTCAGCATGGTAAATTTGATAGCCTATGGGAGGGCCCTTTTAAAATCATTCAGTGCAAAGAACATAATGATTTTGAGTTGGAAAATATGGAACATGAACTATTGATGGTGTTTTCTGCACAGCAACAACTCAGACAGAAAATGGTATTCTATCTCTCTTGAAAGATAATCTTCAACAATAAATTTCTGAAAATCACCCCAAGGTCTCTCGAGTGTCAGGTCATGACAATGCATAAACAACTCAGATAATATGTGAAAATGCTAGTAATCACAATCGGACCTTACTACAAGCAGACTGTATCTTTTCAATTTATCAAATCTTGCAATATGATGATCTTAGATCCTAAGTCTAACCAAATGATAAAGAAACAGCAAAAGATAAGGGTGCAAAGATATAACGATATCTAAACTATTTCTAGGATGAACAATGCAAATGACAGATATCTGGAATGGACCAATCTCAAATAACCAATTCTTGCTTAACCCACAATGCAATATCACAAGAACGGTGCAATCTTCTAAGGTATATAGATTTTCAGATCATAGACTTTCATCCACAATCGAACTAAGCACAAAATAGATATATGGTCCAGGTTGACTTCACCAGCCTAATACAATCAGATAGTTACTGGGAGTATAGACTAGAGATTGCTACAAACATTCCAAGTATGAAATCATGAACATTATTCATTAAACTAATCTAAGTCTAAATCTAACACTAGAACTTAGATCTTTAAGCAATTTGAAAGATGGAACAACAGGAACCATGCAAGATAAACCAATACAAAGAATTCACCAGATAAACCACAATGTCTTCAATTGTATTAGATCACCAAGATGCAGCAACAATTCCACTGTTTCTGTTACATTATTTACTTCAAGAACTATCTACTTTCTACTATAGAATGCTCTAACTCTTTTCTAATCTAGCTTGTCTATATTATCCTTCAACTAACCCCCTCTTACAATGAGGCAAGAATACCCTTTTTAGAGAATCCTCAAAACATGTCGGCCCAGCCAAACATTTACAAAATAAAGAAATAGCCCAAAACAAGTCGGCCTTAGGAATTTCAAAATAAGGCACACATTAAATGCTGATACATCATCAAGGTCGGCCCAAACACATTCCTCAATGCAGCCTAGATCAACACATGCTCTATAATAATAGGGAAGCACAAATCTCAAAATTGGCATTAACTACCGCCTCCCTTATCCTTGTTCTGATCCAATGCCTCATGAACCTTCAAAAACACTCTATCCAACTCAGCAATAGGTGGCAAGGGTAGAATCTTGAGCCGACATTCAATGGAACCAATCTCTTCTTTTGACTACTTAACAATTTTACTCCAATTACCTTTATGCGCCTGGTACTTGTCCATCACAGCCAAGTAAGTTGCTGCATCATCCAATTGGTGCCATGTTATAACATTTTCAGAATCAGGGGCATAGACATCATGCCACCATTACCTTAATTGTTCTAGGCTCAAATACTTAGGAGCAATCTTCCTCTTACCAGTCACTATCTCAAAGAATGCAATACATCCATCGTAGACTCCAGTCAGATCACCATCCATCTGCTTCTTTCGTTTATGGATCTTCCTGATGGCTTTCTACTGAATTTGCAAGGCCTTGAACCATTCCTAAGGCTCATTACATCTAGATGAAGGAAGGATTCCATCTACAGCCAATTGATCATTACCATACTCCATAATTACTTTAGATTTCTGCAATAGAAGGTCAATATCTTCCTTGTCTTGAGATAAAACATGTTCTAACAAGTCCTTGGCTCTTACTGCATCCTTTCCAATTGAAAGGATTTCCTTTATTGCATCATCTCCTTTCGCTTGGACATCCTTCAACCAATCCATTGCAGTCTGGGTAGAAGTCTTCATCCTTTCAATTTCATAAATAGTTTCCTTAGGCAAGAAACCAGCAGCAGCAGAAGAAGATGGGTGAAGAGATTGCAAAGGCTTCATTAAGTCCTCTCAACACTTCTTAAGCCTCTCATTCTCCCTTTTAAGCTCATGCTTGGACTGTGCTTCTTTCCTTAGTCTACCAATTATTACTACACTGGACCCTTCATACTCATCAATATCCTGCTCCACAGAAGCTGGTCCAAGATTAATAGTTTGCACATTGTAATCTTTTCCAGTGACCTCATCTTTACTTTTATCCGCAGCAGGGGTGGCAATGTGAATAACCCTGTTACTTGCTTCATCTCTTTCTATCCTCAAAACTACCTTGGCCATCTTCTTCTTCTTACCTTTGCCAATCTTAGCCAACATCTCATCCCAATCGAGGGGGGTGTCTTCAACAATAACCTATTTCTTTCTTATAATTTCCTTATCCAACCAATTCGGGACAATAGGATTCACCCGAATTTCATCTGTCTTTACCTCTTCATGTTGTTCTGTTGTTTCATCTTTTCCTTTCTCAGGGGACTGATCACCTTGGTTACCCAATTAAGGCTCTTCTTCTTGCAAAGGTGATGGGGTTCTAACAGGAGCATCCTCCTTCTCAGGTGATCTGTTACCTTTACTGCTTGTCGGAGAATCCTCATATTGCACTAGTGGAGAAGGGTGCCTTTCTACATCTTCAACCTCAAGTTCAGCTGCTGCACCAAAGAGTTCTCCTTCCTTGAATAGTTCAGCCTCTCCACTAGTCTCATGCTCCTCAGGGGTCACCTGCTCAGGTACACTTGGTGAAGGGGAAGTAGCCTTTTGTTGCTCCACAGTGGAAGCCACTGGAAGAGGGTCTACTTTTTGTAGGGTCTCCTTGGGAGATGGAGTCCTTGATCTCCTTGAGTAAACTTTGGTTTTCTCTCCCGAGCTTTCCACATCAACCATTGGAAGTTTTGTCTCATCCTTGGAAGTCTCTTGATCCCTCTTCTTCGAAGCTCTAGTTGTCCTTGCCCTCTTCGGCTCTGGAGGAATATCTTCCTTTTCTGTCTTCTCAAGTTCTTCCTCCTCTACAGACTTACCTATTCTCAAGGTTCGACTTCTTTTCTTCCCATTTGGTTTCCTTTTCTGTTCCGGATCACTTTCCTTTGGGCCTCTGATTTTAATTTTGAAGGGTGAGCTCACTCTAGCTTTCCTTTTGGGATCTTCTTCCCCGGATTCCTCTGAGGTGGAAAGAGGATTCAGGTTTCCCATTAAATTGAAGGTACAAGATACCTTTTCACTTTCAAGTTCCCATACTTTGTGCTTCAACCATGATTTGGTAAACTTCATGATAGGGGCCATTAGGTCTTCCAATTTAGTTACCTCATTTTCAGCCCAATTTACCTCTCCAATTGATCTATCCTTGACTGACTCATATGCATGATCTTGCACCAGATTCCCATCATCCTCCAACTGGTCAGGGATCAACTTGACATTGTATAGTCTAATCACATCAACTGGAAGCCTAGAGTATCTTTTCTTCCTCACCTCAAAGTCATCTTTAATGTTTGCCCAGTAGTCTTCTAGGTCATCCTTGTGATGGTACTCTTTGGTGGCCTTCTTCTGTGCTTCTCCAGTGATATCAAAGTTTGTCATTTTAGAGTGAAAAGAGAAACCATATGTACTCAGTTCATCCCCTGATGCATGCGCTGATTGAATTGAAGGACAAACCTCACTTATGCCAACTCTTAGAGGGAAATCTCCACCAAACCCTGTCTTATGCTTTGCCTTTTTAACAATAGCATCAAACTCACATATCTGTCTTATAACCTCCAATAGCACAATGTGATCAGTAGGATATCTAGGCAACCGATATGGAGCAATTTGACATCCGTCAATTCTAATGTAGGAGAAGGTGGGAAACTATATGAACCAAGCTCCATATTTCTTTATTAGCTCCTTAGCTCCATCAGATATTTTTACATGCTCTGCATTTTGGAGCAACCTAGTAATATGCATTGTGAATGCATCATTTTCCCTTCTAAAATCCTGATGTCCAAGGTGCAATTCCGGGTATATGTCATAGACTATATCTTGTCCAAATGTCCCCTTTGGATTCAAACCCTTGTATGGGTAGAATCTAGCCAACACATATATCACATAGGAGGACATAGTAAACCTTTTTGTTTCTAGCACATCTCTCATATGTCTATCATTCATTGCACTGATGAGTCCTACCCAATGGTAATTAATACCTTGTTCAATTTTGTTGATCACATGGACCATCCAATTTTCCAATACTCCAGGACTCTTTAAACCGGCCACTCTGCTCAATAATGTGATTGCATCATATATGTCCAATCTGAATTTGATCCTGTGTAATTGCTTGGGCAGTTTGGAAAAGTGAGATTTTGGTTTCTCCAACCAGGAATTGATCATCTGTTGGGCTTTGGTGGGCTCATCCTTGTAGTAAGTTCTGGCCAAGTCCATATCCAGGGCACACACACATTGCAAGTCTGGCATATCGAATGCTTGGGCGATAGAAACTGGATTGAAGTTTTCCAAGACTCTTCCTTCGGTGCTCACGACCCTCTCTGTGTCAAAGTCATATTGCCATGCACATTCTAGTATCAACTCATAGCACTAGATTGCAGGAGGGAATCCTGCCACATGGACCAATTCAGACTTCATCATCCCCTTGGTCAGGGCTGATAGATCCTTCTAAGTTGTTCTTTCCTTAAATTCCTCATACCTCCACGCTCCTACATTAGTTTCAGAGACCTCACACCATACAGAAGATATCTTACGGTCAGGGACCTGGCTCTTTGTATCCAATCTTGATCTTTCTGCCTCTATAACTGAGGACCCTTCAGTATCACCCTTAGACTTTCCTGCAGTAGCCTTGCTTGATTTAGCCTGCATTCACAAAAGAGCCTCATGAATATTCAACTATCATCCATATTTCAATCAAAGGTAAGCATGAAACCACATAAAACAATTAATATCCATCATTAATCATCAATCTTTAAAAATCCAGAAAATGAAGCTGTATACACCTTAAAATGGTCACATCACATTGTCTGGTAATTAATTAAATATTTTTAATATTTAATTAAAATCTTTGAATTCTATCTGCGTATAAATAAATTTAAATAATTTATTTATATTTTTTCATTCTTTTATTTTGATTAAATAAATAAGAATATTTAATCATCTTTTCGTATTCATTTCTTAATTAATTAAATAAACATTACGATTTATTTGTATTAATTATCAATAATCTTCATTTGAATATCTTATTCAAATAAAGATTAAAATATTATTCTTCTTCTAAATATCATTTACAATTAAATATTTCAAAATATTTAATTATTTCCTCTAATTCAATTTAAATATTCATTCTTAAAATCATTTCAAATTCTTCAAAAATCTATTTATAATTAAATATTCCAAAAAATATTTAATTAAATCTTTTAAATATTTCATATTCTTCTAAAGTCACATCATAATTAAATATTTCAAAATATTTAATTAAATCTTCCATAGTATAAAAATCAAAAATCAAAATGCAATAAATGAAATTAAATAAATTTATTTATTTAATTAATTTTGGGATTTATCTTTAACACTCGTGAAACAAACTGCCCAAATAGAAAATTAATTTTCTCTGTTTCTGTGTAGGCTTGTTCCCGTGGGTTGAAAACAGGAATCCATCCTTCTCTCCAACCTCTCAACCTCTCCCATTTTCTTCTCAACCTCTCCATCTCTCACCATTCAAACTTACTAGACAATCTCACAGCCGTAGATTCTTGCCAGCCGAGATTGAGCCTGCAAAAATCTATAAATACAACTGCCGAGAACTCCAAATCATATAGAAGTTTTTAGCAAAGAAACTATAGTCAAATAGCTCTTAAGCATCCATAGCATAAGCCTTTTTAGCATTCACTTTCATTTTATTTCATAGCATAGTAGCATATCATGATACATTTCATTCACAGCCCCTGTGCATAATCTACAGCCCCTATTCATATCCGTTAACAATTTCACTCCACCAGTATATAGAATAGTAGTTTTTATTTGTATACTCGTTCTACAGCAGCCATTTGGAGAAGCTTACATCAAATATGAGAGCAGCAACTTCAAATTCCTGGAGATAGAGGAAAATGAAACGGCTCTGAAGAAACTTTGTTTGATTTTATTTCATTTAGCTTTCTTTAGATTAAGGTTTCATTTAGTGTTTTGTTTTCAATTACATTAACATAAATAAACATAACACATTTTTGGTGCCCACCGTGGGGCTCTTGCCCCCTTTTTTAACATCTTGTTGCAGTTTTTTTTGACAAATTACAAGTAAAAACAGCGAAATAGCGCAAACAACACGTTTCGGGAATGTCATCTCTAGTTTAGCGCATTTAAAGTCTATTGCAGTGCCCATAATTATTATTGCAGCGCCCGTGATCAGTTTTGCAGCGCCCGTAATCATTTTTGCAGTGCCCATAATCATTATTGCAGCGTCCGTGATCAGTTTTGCAGCGCCCATAATCATTTTTGTAGCGCCCATAATACTTATTGCAGCGCCCGTAATCATTTTTGCAGCGCCTATAATGTCTATTGCAGCGCAACTTTTTAAAGGCAGTGTATTCTGTAATCTGTAACTGTAAATTAGTCTAACTGATTCCGATGCAGCCACGGACAGTTAATAATTTCTAAGGATAAAACGAACCAATCCTAGGGTAGTCATTTAAAGTAAAAATTAACCAATCCTAGGGTAGTCATTTAAGGATAAAATGAACCAATCCTAGGGTAGTCATTTAAAGCATAAAAAGAACCAATCCTAGGGTAGTCATTTAAAGAAAAACGAACCAATCCTAGGGTAGACACTTCATCTTTCAATTTGGGCTTAAAATGAATTTTCTTTTTAAGTGAAGCAACATCTTCACTTAGTTTAGAAAATTTTCATTTGGTGTTTAAAATACAGTAGTGTTTGCTTTGTCTTCAGTGATAGGCCTATGCTCTCCCCTTAACTGGGTGATCAAAATGCCAAACTCACCTATTTCCTTTTTATGCATTTTACAGTTTTATTAAAACCTTGTAGAGAGCCTGCTCTTGTGGGAAAAAGTACTCACCCAAGAGGAACGACTCAAGTGGGTTCAAGCCAAAGCCAGGCTATTCCACCCCACTCTAAAATTTAAAGCAAAATTGGGGAAACCCTCTTTTGACGTAGTGTGCATTGATAACCATCCCCAAAGCCTTTGTTCTAAAGGTAGGGAGGTCTCTCGAGGGAGTCTATCATTTGTCGCACCGAACGGAAACCCTTACTACGAACCTAGTGTAGTAACTTACCGAGTCAGTTTCCGAACATCATTTTAATCACAGTGCAGGGGAGGGAAGAATCTACCCCCAAGATACTCACCATATAACTGCCAAGGATTGTTTTCTCAGGGGATCCGGTATCCACTTCCGTCACTCTGAATACGCACCTGGAAAAGACAAAAACACGGGCGCCCTTTCGGGGGTGACATGGCTGTGTGAGTCGACGCAGTTTTAAGATGTGGGCTGTTGATTACTATGATGACCTGCTTGAGAACTAAGAGTGAGTCTGTTTGAAGTGCTTATCATGTGTAAAACCCGTGAAAATAATTTTTGAACAACATTTTGGTCATACACTTCTTGTTTAGCATAGCGCTTAAAACAAATATTCTACAACTTGCTTGATGTGTTTTCAATACATTAATTCAGTAAAGATCATCTAAAACTCACAATTACATTGATCACACTTATCATTTTTCAAGACTAGGATCAAATTTCAAAATAGTGCATCTTTTCAAACAAGTTTTTGATTATTTATTCAACTTCCCCAACAGGATTCTGATATCCTTTCATCTTGGAAGCCACAATCAAGAGTTAGAAACGTCATTTGATCATATCATAAGATTTTCATCTTATCAGATCAAGACATTATCATTTTTGCACTTATAAACCTATGTTCTAAGTCTAGAAGAACATTTCAAAAGTATATGCCTATTGTCCACTTTACAACATGGGTGATAGGGAACAAAATCTTTTTCATAGGTTTCATACTAGGAATAGTTCAAATAATGAGATAACCGATGAAATGATTCAAGAAGTTGAACAGGATCCATAGTTTCACATAATTTTGGACAAGATGTTAGAGCGAGATAAAGAAGGCTACTTTCTTTTCTTAGCAAACCAAGGTGCCAAATTGCCCTCTAACTACAATATGGAGAAAATTAAGGAAGATCCTGAAAAGACTAAAACTCCATTAAATGATCTTAGTAGTTTTCCCCAACAAACAAGAGCACTCCAAAGGAAAATCAAGGAAATACAAGGGGGCACAACTATGAAGTCCTTTGACGGAAATATGAATGTAACCTCTTCTCCTCCAAAAGCAACATCATCCAAATTCAATGTTTTTGAATTTTTGCAAAGGTTACATAAGAAGCCCAAATCTAAGCCTCAAATAAAATTGACCAATCCTATCATGTCATGCATTTATCTTCATCCCCCAAAATTCCAAATGAACCTCATGATTCTTTCACTCAAGATAATGATTCCATTCAATCACCTTCTTCTATCATATCCTTTACATCCAATGATTCATTTCAATCTACATATCTTGATCAAAACATTCTACAAACCCTTCCTATCTTTGATCAAGATTCCATCTCTCAAGGATCATATGATGATCCCCTCCTTTCATTATTCACCTATGATAATCCTCTTCCATCTCAAGAGACAAACGTTCTTCCAAGTTCTTCTTCATCATTATCTAATCAATCCATACCATCCCATGATTTTATTGCATTACAAGAGCATGATATTTCTTCCATCCTATCTAATGATGTCTTACCAATTGATGATCAAGATATGATTTCTACAAAATTTCATGATTCCCTTCCCCATCAAGATCAATATAATCTTTCATTCAAGGATACCCTTTCATCCCATGAAGATGATTATCCTCCTCATGATCAAGATATTCCTTTCATACCATTTCATAATCCTTTTCCAAGTCAAGATCAAAACACCCCATCATCCCCATGTCAAGAGCCTATTACACCTATTCACGTTATCCATGAACCCCACACCTATAAATTGGGATCCTCCTCCTTTATCCATTCTAGTTTACTTCCAAAACCTATTTTCTCATCCATATCATATCCTCTTCACAATGGACTCGCATCTTGTTTCACAAACAATACATATCCCATTGGTAAACGAATGTGTGAAATTATGAATTACAAAGGAAAAGGTTTAGGTATTCATGAGCAAGGTATCCTAGAACCCCTTTCTGTTCGAGCACATCCATATTCTCATGGCCTTGGTTATACACCTCATGCTCAACCTAGGTATCCTAGTCCATCAAACTCTCCATCCATCCTAGGTCCTTATCCTAGTCCAATAAAAACACCATCTATCCTAGGTCCTTATCCTAGTTTATCAAACCATTCATCTATCCTTGGTCCTTATCATTCCAACCTTAGCTCATCAACCCTTTCATCCATATTAGGGTCCCACATTTCTCCATCTCCTATTCTTCAAGAACAACAAAAACACACATCCTTGATCCACTTTCAAAATTCTTCCTTCATTAACTCATCCATCATACCTCCATATCATTCACCTCAATCCACCCCTCCCATTGCTCTTGGAAGCAATTTGGATGCCAAATATGAAAAGCTTCTATATCAAAATCCACATGTATCAAAGGATCAACATGTCTCCTCGAAGAGTCATGCAAAAATAAAAGAAAATTTGATCCAAAAAATCAAAAAGCAATTTTCAAAGGCCACAAAGGCCCATCAAAGCAAAAGCAATTTTCAAAGGCCACAAAGGCCCATCAAAGCAAAGGCAATTTCCAAAGGTCACAAAGGCCCATCAAAGCAAAAAGTAAATTTTCAAAGACCACAAAGGTCCATAAATCAAAAAGAAAAATGTCAACGGCCACAAAGGTCCACAAAGAAAAACTCAAAGTCAAAATTCATGTGGATTCCTAAAAGTCTCATAGAAGCAATAAAATCTAAAT
Source organism: Sequoia sempervirens (assembly GCA_007258455.2). NCBI lineage: Eukaryota > Viridiplantae > Streptophyta > Pinopsida > Cupressales > Cupressaceae > Sequoia > Sequoia sempervirens. Next base: position 22,603 of record VDFB02189798.1, read on the forward strand.
TCACATCCAAATTTGCTAATCCAAAAGTTTCCTCCAATTTTCCATCTAATAACCTATCACCTTCCAAATCCATTTTTCCTCCATCACTCCACCGCCCTTCAAGGTGTGTGTAAATGTTGATCTTTCCAACTTTTCCATCTATCCATCAACAGGTCTTCCAACCTCCTATCCATTATCCAACATTCACCCCCCATCATTCTTCTTTAATCCAAACTTTTGCATAAGTCCTTAGATTCTTCCATCATATCATTAATCTGCCAACATTTAGGATTCTAATTCCCATTGCCATGGTTTATTAGAGGGATATTTGGTTGTGAAACTTGATGCTTAAGTCCTTCCTCCATCTCCCTATCATCCATATCATATCTTCCATATTCCTCTTGCACCCTACATTTAGGGACAAGTTTCATCCATCTTATCATTCATGGTCATTTCTATGCCCATTCCTTACATTTCCACCTTTGATCTTGACAAGGTTAAGGATCTTCTTGAAAATCATACATCTTATCCTATTCACTTCATCCAAATATTCAATACCATATCCTTTGTCATGCATCTTCTCTTATATTGTGGGGAATCTTGTTCCTTCAATTAGTCGTATCATCTCATTTCATCTTAAAAATTTAAAAAAAAAAAAAATCAGAAAAAGTCCTTAAAAAATCCATAAAAATCAGAAAATTTCTGAAAAAATGCAATAAAGACAAGTGGTGAAAACTTGGTAAACAAGCGCTACTTGTGATCAAAATGTGCTCCTCCATTTATTAGTTTATGTCTTGTTTTCACTTTCGGCATCATCCATCCATGTCTATCATCTGTATATATCTTTCATTATCCATATCATGTAGTGGGAATCTTTAGGTTTCATCATGGCTTGATGAAATTTGTACATATCTTTTATCTTTAGGTTGTGTTTACACTGGGGGCAACACGCAGAAACATACAAGAGAGGGGTAATGAGCTTTCAGAATATCACAAACAGACAAATAACAGTTTGACAAAACACAACAAACATTGTCATATCAAATCAAACACAAACATGTTTATGCCAATCAAAATTGAAACAACATGCTTCAAACAAATGAGAATATCAATGATGATAACTAAAAATTGGATGATCTTAATCTGAATAAATGTTTGAAATACTTTAAGCAGGATTTGAATGGTTGTTTGACTTTTTATCATATCTCTAGAGCAATTCAATAATGTACTGAACTAGAAAAGCAAGGAAGGAGTATGATTTTTCTTTGTCTACTGTTTGCGAGGAAATTATTAGTACTATGCAAATTGGTCGCGAGACATGCTCTACTATGTATCATGGATAACATTTTGGAATTTGCATGGGAAAAGGATTAACTCTTGTCTGTTTATGCAATAAATACTCAGGTCATCTCGGTTCAATTATACCTAGATGCTTGTATTAACTTGCTATATTAAAAATCATGAAAACAATACTCAGGTCATCACTGGTGCTAACATACCCTTTGATGCTTGTATTAACTTTCAACATTTCAAAGCTCTATGATGATACAAAAAGCATGAATAAGCTCTCCAAATGGCAATATTGTATGAATGTCCTGCATGGTTAGTGTAGATTGCATTCATGTTAGAATTTTCATTTTGCATTTATAGATTTCTAAAAAGCTGGCAAAGAATCAAATGTTTATATTTTTATGACTGAGTATATTTTGACATTCACAAAAACATCATTTCATACATTTTACATTTTTGCATTAGAAAATCATAAAAAGCATACATTACATACATCATTACCATATACGTTCATTCATCAAATAAACTTCATCTCATACAATCATGTATATAAATATCATAAATTATGGAACCATCATATAGTACACATCATATGGATACATCATATATCATGTAAAATCATCGCTACATTTCATATATCTCAAAAATGAATGTCAAAATGTACAAGTATGTCAACTACAAAAGATATAATATCATCAAAAATGTGATCATCTCACAGTGTATACAAAATGTCTCAACAGAATATCATGAAAGAATCATATACAATGCACTAGGCAGAGCTATCCTCTGATGGAGCTGGCCTAGGACCTGTACCACCTACTCCTGATGGACCTATATCACCTACCCCTGATGGACCTGCTCCGCCTGTCCCTGGTGGCCCTCTAGGAGGTAATGGCTGTGTCACACCCCTGCTGGTAGTACAAGAGCGACCATGAGTAGATCGTGACTGAGTGTAGCTCTCTCTGCTCAGGTGGAACTGCATCATGATATCTAGTCCGATAGAACTCTACCTCTCGTGTGGCTCTGGTAACCTCCCTCATCATGTCACCTAGCAAAGTGCTACCTGCTACTCTCTGTAGGCTATCTGCCAAGGCAATGGCCTGCTCACCCCGTTGTCTAGCTGCGTCTCTCTCAGCAGTAATCAAAGTCACCTAACCCTACAACTGTGAAATCAAGGCCTGTGCTTGTGATAGCTGAGCCTGCAAGCTCTATACTGTACTCTACATAGACGATATCTGACTAGCTACTATCGGATCTACGAAAGGGGATGGGTCAGTATGCCTCATCCGTGGTCCACCTCTGCCTCCTCTACCACCTCTGCCACCTCTCCTACCACCTCTCCTACCACCTCTATCTCCACCCCTACCATCACCACCATCATCTCCATCTGAGTCATCATCTCCACTACTCTCATCATCATCATTGTCCTCTGAATCATCATCTCTTGACTCTGAGTCCCTCTGTCGACATCTCTATGCAATAATAGGAGAAATAGTCTCAACAGGATCAAACATACGTGGCGGTGGATGCTCTAGGACATACTATACATACTCTAGTGTTGCCCCTGCATCTAGAACATCCACCCGATAATCCCACATCTGTGCTCCTAAACTGGTGAACTCCGCCACTGCTGCCTCATAAGAAATCCATGGGCCCCACACTGCAAGCTCTGGCTGTCACCGCACATAAATGGATGAACCAACAGGCATACCCTGAATCTGACCAAACTGTCGCAATACTCGCCCAGCAAGAAATCTCTCTAGGATCCATGTAGTCCGTCCAATCAAAAATCTGGAAGTGCATACAAAAGGCATTTCCCTCACATCCTCTGGCCATGGCTCACAATCCAAATATGGCCTCCAGCATACTGTGTCCAAACTATCTAATAGCCCCTGCCAATATACTAGTTTGCCCAGTCTCGGCTGAGCAATAATATGTGCATATCTCCATCTGTATGCTCGACCAGCTGGTCGTTGTCCTCGGGTCAATGGACGTAAAACTGCAAAATGCTCCCATGCCCATATCTGTAGTAATGAGCACCCAACAACAAAACTCTGGCCTCTACCATATACGATATGATGTAGCTCGTCATATAGGTGGGCTAGCATACATGTACCCCATGCATACCGTGTCCCCTGCATCACCATACTCTCCAAAACATGACCCCATCCGATCGCAAACCCCTTCGACCTATGGTCGGGGCACAACACACCTCCAATGAATCCTGCAAGCACAGCTAGTAATGGTGGATAGGTATCTGTAATCTCACCCCATGGGATGAAGTATCTAGCAATTTGATCATCTCTGAATATCTGTCTCAAAGAAAGAGTACCTCCAACCTCTCGTCTATCAAAAACAACTATCTCTCCCATCACTGGGATCTGTAGGATGCGATATACGTCCTCGGGGGTCACTGTAATCTCGCCTGTCGGTAAATGAAAAGTGTTGGTGTCGCTATGCCATCGCTCTGCAAGTGCTGTCAATAGGGCCCTATTGAGGCGAACCTCAAGCATATCAAGTAATGAACTCAAGCCGCATGCATCAATCACATCTCTATCTGACTGTAACAAATGTGGAATCAATGTCCATGTGCTCGAAAAAGTCTCTCGTAACTGCAAGACACCTAGTCTCTCCTATTCACATACATCATCAAAGTAACATCAATATCAAATCATCATAACATATCAATCCAAAACTAAATATCAGACTATTTGTTTTTCATTATCATTATGAATGCGAATAATATCACAATCATGTTTGTTTTTAACAACCTTAGAAGCAAACGAATCAATCAAACTATTTGTTTTTCATCATCATGGAACACAAATAATCAACATCAAGTTTCTTTCTAACAACTTTAGGAGAAAACTTATTTGTCCTATTTTTTTTTAACAACTTTAAAAGAAAATTTATCAGCTATTATTTGTTCTCAAACAACTTTGGGAACAAATTTATCGGTTACAACAACATAAAATCAAAGGCGCTACAAAATTGGTTAAATGCCCTACACAATTCATCATCAGCACTATAGAATTAAATGTGCTATAAAACATATTAATAGCGCTACAAAATCAATCAAATGCGCTATGAAATATTTTGTGCTACAAAATTTTTCAATGGCGCTGCAATACATCTCAAATGCGCTATAAAATCATATGCGCTACGAAAAAGATCAATCGCGCTATGATATCCATCAAGGGCGCTACGATATCAATTGCGCTATGAAACATGTTAAATGCGCTATGATACACCTCAAGGGCGCTACGATATTGAATGCGCTACGAAAAGAATCGTATGCGCTACAAAAACCTTTAAGGGCACTAAAACTTATTTTTTTTGAAATAAACATTGAAAACGTGCGCAAAACAAAAAAATTTCAAGAGACAGGGATTTACGAGACACATACTGGAGGTCTGTAGTGCGCTGGCCGCTGATGTCGTCGGATACGCTCGAAACGGTGCTGATGAACTGGAAGTGCCATGATTATCAACTCAGAGCTCAATATTTGCAAATTTTACTAGGTTAAAATTGAAAATGACATGGAAAATGATATTTTTAACCTATATAATGGTAAAATTGGGGCATTTTTATCATATTTTCACATAGCAGGGGCAATTTATTCCTCAAATTTTTATTTCATATCTCTTCAGGTCAATTTCTTCAAATCATTAGTTTCGAACGATGAATCGACATCTTCAAAATCATAAAAATTGAAAAATTTCATGAAAAAATAAATAAATAAAATAAAATTCAAAATCTTATCGATTCATCATTCGCGGGGGCATATACATATCATTATTTTGACAGTCAACATTTGAGGCAAATTTCAAAATTCTTTGAAGCAATGCGTAAAACACATTACTTCAAAGAGGGGCAAAATGTATACACCTTAAAATGGTCACATCACATTGTCTGGTAATTAATTAAATATTTTTAATATTTAATTAAAATCTTCGAATTCTATCTGCGTATAAATAAATTTAAATAATTTATTTATATTTCTTCATTCTTTTATTTTGATTAAATAAATAAGAATATTTAATCATCTTTTCGTATTCATTTCTTAATTAATTAAATAAACATTACGATTTATTTGTATTAATTATCAATAATCTTCGTTTGAGTATCTTATTCAAATAAAGATTAAAATATTATTCTTCTTCTAAATATCATTTACAATTAAATATTCCAAAATATTTAATTATTTCCTCTAATTCAATTTAAATATTCATTCTTAAAATCATTTCAAATTCTTCAAAAATCTATTTATAATTAAATATTCCAAAAAATATTTAATTAAATCTTCTAAATATTTCATATTCTTCTAAAGTCACATCATAATTAAATATTTCAAAATATTTAATTAAATCTTCCATAATATAAAAATCAAAAATCAAAATGCAATAAATGAAATTAAATAAATTTATTTATTTAATTAATTTTGGGATTTATCTTCAACACCCGTGAAACAAACTGCCCAAATAGAAAATTAATTTTCTCTATTTCTGTGCAGGCTTGTTCCCGTGGGTTGAAGACAGGAATCCATCCTTCTCTCCAACCTCTCAACCTCTCCCATTTTCTTCTCAACCTCTCCATCTCTCACCATTCAAACTTACCAGACAATCTCACAGCCGTAGATTCTTGCCAGCCGGGATTGAGCCTGCAAAAATCTATAAATACAACTGCCGAAAACTCCAAATCATATAGAATTTTTTAGCAGAAAAACTATAGTCAAATAGCTCTTAAGCATCCATAGCATAAGCCATTTTAGCATTCACTTTCATTTTATTTCATAGCATAGTAGCATATCATGATACATTTCATTCACAGCCCCTGTGCATAATCTACAGCCCCTGTTCATATCCGTTAACAATTTCACTCCACCAGCATATAGAATAGTAGTTTTCATTTGTATACTCGTTCTACAGCAGCTATTTGGAGAAGCTTACATCAAATCTAAGAGCAGCAACTTCAAATTTCTGGAGATAGAGGAAAATGAAACGGCTCTGAAGAAACTTTGTTTGATTTTATTTCATTTAGCTTTCTTTAGATTAAGGTTTCATTTAGTGTTTTGTTTTCAATTAGATTAACATAAATAAACATAACACAAAAGCAATCCGAAAAAATGAGGTAAACCGGGAAAAACCAGTCGGGGCGGAATTCAGAGAAATCCAACCCAGACGGACTCCTACGGTCGAGACATCATTCGTCAAATGAATCGTTAATATGGACAAAAGAGCTGTGTGATTATCATAAAATTCATTTATTAGCAACAAGAAATCATCATTTAGCATTTACTTCATCACCCCTAACATTGAAAATCGAAGGGAAATGGAACCGGGCAGGAAACCAGAAAAATCCGGACAGGTCAGACTTCCGCGGATAGCTCAAAATTCTGGGATTTATCATACTCCGCGGATTTGGCAGAAACCGGGAAAATCCAGGTGCACAAAAATTCCGTGGACACCTCAAAAACCCGACGATCGCTAATCGTACGAATCATTAATCGGATGATCATGTAAACTTCCCTATTTGGATTCCAATGGTCTCAAAATCCATCCCAATAAGCAAACTTCAAATGCACATGAATTTGGATTCCCAAAACCCACAAATGACCGATCCTCACGGCAAAGCAATGATGCCCTAAATTCAATAACCAAACCTCCGCCATGAAAACCAAGATAAGCTCAAAGTTTCAAACACTATCCTTCGAATGATCAAGCTAAAGTACAGTGAGATCCCTCAGGGTATGAGTAGAGCTGGGCTAGACACAAAACATGAAAATTGCGATAACCCTACCAAACCTGATAAATTCGGGCAAATAAATCGAAACCCTAATCTTCACACAATATAGCAAATTGCACGCCTAGAAGGTAAGTCCTACCCAAAACACCTATCCATAGGGGCATACCCAACATTCGATTGATAAACGAAAGCATGCATAGTGCGGGTGATAAAACTCGTGAAGAGGTGAGTCAACCCTACTTTGTCAAATACATGCCATAAAACAAGCAAGGGCCGACCTGAAGTGACTACCAATCGACTCGAAAGATTCAATCAAAGTGCAAACAAAAGGAGGGGCCAGCAACGACTTACCATGGATCAATTCCAAATGAAGCTCAAACTCGAGGAAGTGACTGTGAAATAGTGTTCCCTATCAACGAAGACCCAACACCAATGCTTAAGCAATCCACACGCAAGCAGCTCGAATCCAATAATCAAAGCTCAAATGAAGAATTTCAAGCGCCAAAGCAGATAGCAAGTGAATAATGAAATCAAAAGGATGCCAAAAGGCCTTAAATCCACCTACCCTCATGCCAGAGAAGACGTACTTCGAACATTAATGCGCGACAAGACATATCAAAGAAATCTGGAAACTTGAGCCCAAAATAGAATTTTGGAAAAGACCAAGCCGAACAAATAATCCGGGTGAGCATGAATTTCACGGATAATGCATCCTTTGGGATTTTAACGAGGTTCGGGAAAATCTGCCCAAGCCATAAAATCCTGGATTCCATCAAAAACCCGTATTTCAAAAGTTTCAGCAACAGCCAGACAAAAGGACCAGGATCCGGGAAAATCCGCCCGAGCTAGAAAATCCCAGACCCAGGTCAAAACCCAGATTTTCATTAAAACCCAAGTTCAACCAATTCAAACCTCAAGGTAAGACCAAATTCAGCAAGACCAACATCTCAAGACCTTGAAAAGACAAATCCAGTAAAACCCAAAGGTCAAAAGACATTGTGAAAAGAGGGTCCCTACTTCGAGTGGGGCGTGTGTGCAAAACTGCACAACAAATGGCGACTCTGCTGGAGAAATGCTCCAGAGCATTTCGATGACAAACTAAAATCAATAACCCAAGACTTATGGTTTCAACTCATTCATCTAGCCACTACCTACGGCTAAACCAAAAAACCCCCCAGTCACCCGAACTTTCCTACACCAGGGTCGAAGTGTGTGCATATGAATTCATTACCCTCCTTTAGCTTCAACATGAACCAAACTTGGTATGGACAAGCTACATAAAGATTCATACTCTAAAAGTAACCTGGATAGAGCCTCGCTGCCAGTCAGGTATCCATAGCCCCAACGAGGTTATCGTTGTGATCCTCCTGAACATAGCTCTACTGCCAGCCAGGCATCCATAGCCCCGGTAGAGATATCTAGATCTCCCTGATGAGTTGAATTCAAACTTTTTCTCTTTTTTT
>VDFB02189798.1:31179-56062 GCA_007258455.2 Sequoia sempervirens
GTGTGGAGTGCGATTGGTGAGTGGGGTTGCTGTCCCCACTCCTAGCCGTGGAGCTTTGGGTTGTGTGCCCGTCTTGGGCCCTTCCTTTTTAATGGCTCTTGGTGAATCATCGGGGGTTTTTCCCTCAATGGATTATCGCTCGGCAGTTGGTGCCAAGTCGTCTTCTCAGGATGTGAAGATTTTTGAAAATAACTTATTTTCTCCTAATTCAGGAGTTGGTAGAATGGGACCGTCTGGTGGGTCACGCATTACGAAGATCAATGGGTGCCTGGAATGCTGTAAAGAGAGGCCGAAGTTGGTTATCCCACTGGAGATGATTGTGGAAGACATTGATTATTACTCGGGTCACTCTTTACTGTGCAAGTTTATGGGGATGTGTATCTCATTCCAATTCCTAGAGTCATGGGCCCAACGGACCTGGATGCTGGAGGGCGAGATGGAGCTCATGTTGTTGGAAAATAACTATTTCATGGTAACTTTTAACTGCATGGTGGATCGTATTAGGGTCTTTGAAGGAGGCCCTTATTTTTATAACCAAATCGGGTTATTTATTAAACCTTGGCATGCAGGGTTTGATCCTTCTAAGGAGATTCCAACTCGTGTTTCGGTGTGGGTTCGGCTCCCTCGTTTTCCTGTGGAGTGTTGGCGGGATGATGTTCTGCACCTATTGGCCTCGATGCTTGGTAAGCCGGTTGGCTCTGCGGAACAGACTCAGGTTAAAAAGGTGATGACTTTTGCCCGTATTTGTGTTGAAATTGATTTAAGTAAGCCATTACCAGATTCTATGGATATGTGTGCGGGTCCTTATTTGTGGTTGCAGCAACTGGATTATGAGACTCTTCCTTTTCGCTGTCGTCTTTGTCATGAATATGGTCACCTACTTCGACGATGTCCAAGGGCTAGGCCTTCAGAACCCCAGTCTTCTCAACTCCCTCGTAACCCCCCTAGGGTTGACAAGGGGAAGGATCCCATTTCGGGTGAAGTGGTTGGTGCTGATGGTTATGTTCCTGTCAAGGCTCGTCACAGGAACCAGGGTCAGAAGAGGACTTTGATGGAAAGACAGGATGAAGACACCTTCAATAGATTTGAGATTTTAGATGATCTCAGCCAATAGGAAATGAACCCGAGCTTGGTGAATCTGAATCAGGAGGTGGTGGTTTATGAGCAGGAGGGTCTTTTGTCTGAAGCTACTCAAGTTATGCAGGATGCAGGTGCTTTGCAAATGGAAACTGACCTTCAGATGGAGGTTAGATTGGAGTTGATTCCTTCGATTGCAGGGAAGAAGGGTGTGGGGGATGGTTCCTCTCTGGTGGGGAAAGTAGGTTCTGAATTGATTAAGAATAGCAAGTCTCCTTCTCAGTTGGGTCTCCTTCAAAAGGACCCAAAAAAAGGGGTGGGGGAGAAATCCTCCAAGCTTGGTAGAAAAAAGGATTTGGAAAGGATTAAATTAACTGGGGAGACATTGGTGGAGTCAGGGTCAGTTAAGACCCTGGATTCTCATTTCTCATGTCCCTTGAAATGATTGTTTTGTCTTGGAATGTAAGGGGCTTGAACAGTGGCCCTAGACAAAAAGTTGTTCGCGCTTTGATTAGGAGTCATTCTCCTGATGTTCTTTTCCTTCAAGAGACTAAGTTATCAGTTGAGTGTATGTTGGGGTTGATGCCTAAGCTATGGGGAAGTGGCGAGTGCCAATGCATTGGGGCTCTTGGATCGGCTGGAGGAGTGGCTTGTCTTTGGAACCCTCGCAAGATTCGCCCTCTTTGGTGGATGTCTTTTAAGTATTCATTATCTATGAGCGTCTATTGTTTTGAGACTGGGAATTCTATACTCTTCTCTAACATCTATGCACTTGTTGAGATTTAAGGAAAGTAGCTTCTATGGTCCCATATCAAGTTTGTTTGTGGCATGGTGCCTTACCTTCCATGGATTGTGGTTGGAGATTTTAATGCCATTTCTGAGCTCGCTGAGAAGCGGGGTGGTATTGCCAGATTGGAGGCTTCTGCATTGCTTCTATAGGATAATATTGCGGCTTTAAATCTTGTTGACATCAAGCCTATCAATGGTCAGTTTACATGGAACAATCGAAGGGTTGGGGAGAGTTGCATTGCAGAGCATCTAGATCGTTTTCTAGTTTCCTGTTTCTCGGTTGGTGGTCAATGGTCCACTAGCTCTAAAATTCTGGATTGGAGGGGCTCAGATCATTGGCCTATCAAACTCTCCATTACTTCTGCTTGGGTGTCTCAGTCTCCTTTCAAGTTTCAGCTTATGTGGTTGCGTGACTACTTTCTCGATGGCCATGTCGCTGATTGGTGGAGGTATGCTAGACCTGCTTATGGTACGACAATGTATACTTTTGCTAAGTTATTGCAATTTGTGAAGTACCAGCTTAAATGTTGGAACCATTGGTGCTTTGGAAACATTTTCCATGAGAAGAGTGCTGCTCAAGCTAAGTTGGATAGTATTACGAGGGTGATCAAGGAGGATGGGGTAACTGAAGATTTTCTTCGGGAGGAGGCTAGGGCTTTGAAGGCACTGGAGGAGTGTGAGCTGCGGGAGGAAGCTTTTTGGAAATAAAAGGCTCGGATCGAGTGGCTGTAGGAGGGTGATAAGAATACTTCTTTCTTCTTTAGTTGGGTGAAAGCCAGGAGACATGGAAATTCTATCTCGGTTTTGGTGAATGATAGGGGGAGAATATTTCCTCTTTTCAGGAAATATCGAGTGAGGCTGTGCAGTTTTTTGCTTCTTTATTCAGGGAAGACTCGCAGGGGGGTCGCTTGAGGAAGCTCAGGTTATTTCTTGTATTCCACTTGTGGTTTCTAGGGAGATGCAGGTGCATCTTATGGGTGACATTTCTTTGGAAGAGTTGGAGGGGATTGTGTTCCAGATGAAGAAGGGGAAAGCTCCTGGCCCTGATGGCTTCCCCATTGAATTCTTTCAAGAATTCTACGATATCATCAAGATGGACTTATTGGTCATTGTTTTAAGAGTCTCAGATAAATAAGAAGATGTTGCGTGCTCTGAATTCTACTTTCCTTGCTCTCATCCCCAAGTGTGAGGGGGCAGATAAGTTTACTCAATTTTTCCCTATTTCCTTGTGCAATGTGATTTAGAAAATTATATCTAAATTGATTGCTGACAGGCTGAAAAAGTGGCTTACTGTGCTTATCTCTGAGGAACAAAGTGGTTTTGTGGCAGGAAGGAAAATTCTGGATGGGGTGGTTATTGCAACTAAGACCATTCACTCTATGGCTATCTCCAAAGATAAGGCGATGTTCATCAAGCTGGATATGGCTAAGGCTTATAATAGAGTTCGGTAGTCCTTCCTTTGGAAGGTGCTTGGTGCTTTTGGATTTGGGGAAGACTGGATTCAATGGGTTATGAGTTGTGTTACCTCGACCTTGTTCTCTGTTCTTATCAATGGTGAGCACTCCGAGCTTTTCAGTGTCTCTCATGGTTTGCATCAAGGAGACCCCCTCTCGACTTATTTATTTCTTCTCCTTGCTAAAGGTCTTGGTCGCTTGTTGAGAAGGAATGTGGAGTTGGGTCTCATTCAAGGATGGAGGTGGGGAGGGGATTTTCCTCCATAGTCTCATTTATAGTTTGTGGACGAAACTACTCTTATGGGTATGGCTAATATTAGAGAACCTTCAAATCTATGCAGACTGTTGGATGTTTATCTTGTATGTCCAGGACAACTGATTAATGAGGATAAGTCCTCCATATTCTTCTTCAACACTTCAGAGCCCATTTAGAGGCGGATTGCACATATCTTAAGATTTCAGATTGGTGCTCTCCCTTTGACCTACCTTGGTATTCCTATTTCGGTGGGAAGGATGCCCAGGGGTTCGTGGCAGAATTTTCTTGATAAATTTCAGGTGAGAGTGAATCATTGGATGCACAGGAAGCTATCTTTTTCTCATCATGTTCAGTTACTCAAGTCTGTGGTGGAGGCTCTCCCCATTTATCGTTGCATGATCTAGGTGGCTCCTATGGGTTTTGTTAAGGAATTAGACTCCTTAGCAAGATAGTTTTTATGGGCCAGTATTTTGATATCATCTAAATGGAGTCTTGTCAGATGGAATGTTGTTTGTAGCCCGAAGCAAATGGGTGGTCTTGGATTAAGGTAGTCTGCTGTGTCTGGGGTGGCATTGGCTGCTAAATTGTATTGGCAGTGGTGTGTGGAATAGGATCAGATCTGGGCCTGAATTTTATACCATAAGTATTTCCCCGGGACCCCTCGAATGGATATTCCTTGCTATCCCCTTGTGGGGAAAGGTTCAGTGATTTGGGGCACGCTCAAAAAAGGGGCTGCGCTCATTAAGGAGGGCTTATTTTGGATTTGCAAAAGAGGGGCATAGGCACATTTTTGGACCGAATCTTGGGATGGTTTCCCTCCCATTATTTCTTAGCTTCCTAATTTTTTAACTCTATGTCAGAGGTTCCTGGAGGCTGGTTGGTCGAGGTGAGTGACTTTAAGTCCTTTTTGTCTCATGGTCAGCTGGAGGAGGCGAGATGGAAGAACCCTGAGGAGTGGCCTGCTGTTGGTATGGAGGAAGAGTTTGTTGCGCTTCAAAATATCCTTGCCATTCATCGGTGTAGTTCCCTCCCAGATGGGGATGTTTTGGCCTGGTCTCCCAATCCTAAGGGTGTCTATATTGTCTCTTCGAGATATCAGAGGTTATTATCCTAGAGGTTGGATGCTGTGGAGGTTCACTAGTGGAAGAATGTGTGGAACAAGTTCTCCTGGCCAAAGTACAATTGCTTTATTTGGACCTTGGCATGGAATAGATGCTTGACTTGGGATAATATTAGGAAGAGGGGGTTCCAGGGCCCTTCTATCTATGTTTTGTGTGGAGCTCGAGAGGAGGATTCTTCTCACTTGTTTTTTCACTGTCCCTTTGCTGTGTCTCTTTGGCATTCTTGGTGGGGTGTCTGGAAAATCCCTTGTGTTCATGCCTCTTCCCTGGTGGATTTTTGGAGTAGTCTGGGTAGACCTCCTACTTTGGCTTCCTTTTTGCAAGCTGTTTGGTATGTTGGATCTACTTTCATGCTATGGCGGATTGGTTGGAATAGAATCGTCATATTTTTTGAGGAAAAAAGTTGTTAGTCCAACAAATTTGGAAAATAATTTTAGGCATGATTAAGGAAACTATAGAGGCTAAGTGTGATGTGGAGTTCCCTTTGGAGAGATGAGATGTTGAGATGGTGGATAGACTGGGGATTCAGGGTTTGTCTGTGGCATCTGCTTGTGTTAGGAGAGGCAGGAGGGTGAGAAAGAAAGTTCAGAGGAGGGGAAGATGGCTGCCCCCTCTAGTTGGCATTTTGAAGATTAATACCGATGGTTCCTCACGTGGAAACCCTGGGCCTGCTAGGATTGGTGGTGTTGGTAGGGATTGTTCTGGCTCAGTGATTTTCTTCTTTGCTATTCATGAAGGGATGTAGACTATCAACCTTATGGAAGGTTTGGCGATCCTCTACGCTTTGGAAAGGGCTTATGCTTTGAGGTGGCGCAAGGTGATTTATGAATCTGATTCACAAGTTCTGGTTAATTTAATCAATGATTGGAAAGTTTTTGATGTTAGTTGGCAGCTGGCTAGGATGGTTCAGCAGGTTCTTCAAATTAGCTCTTTGATGGAATTGGTGTCTTTCATCCATATTCTGTGGGAGTGGAATAGGGTTGTCGATTGTTTAGCCAAGTGGGCCTCTGAGCATTTAGATGGTTGGAAGGTTGAAAGTGGAAATAGGTTCCCAAAGCGATGTCATGATTTGAGGGATTCTTCTGAAGATGTAACGATTATGATTTGGGTTGACGTGGCTTTTGGCTTTGTTTGGTATTTCTTGTTGGCTTATGGGGCTATTTCCCTTTTGTTTTTAATGCTCTTTCTTGATTTTCAATAAATTTTGCCCTTTTATTTAAAAAAAAAAAACCCTAAATGGAATGCAAACTAATGCAATTTTGAAAACCTAAATGAGATGCAATGCAAACTAATGCAAAATCCTAGATCTAGGGTTTGAAGGATCTCCAAATCAAAAATATTATAGTGCAAGAATGTTGGGTTCACCAAAATGAAATGAAGAAAAATGGGGTTAAAGTAGGATGGAAGGAGGATGGTGATGTGCCTATTTTTCTTCTAATTTCATTAGGAAAAGAGATCTTCCAAAGGTAGAATTGACTTGCAACCTTTAGGTGAGTCAACCTATTAGGGGATCTATTGTTTCCTTTATGATAGAAAATGAAAATATGACTAAAATGCACTTTTGGGAGATGAAATAAAATTTCTAATAAACTTAATTATACAATGTGAAACTTGAAATGTTGAAATAAAGGATGGCATAAACAAATACTAAAACTTTTAGGCGGATCTAAGAAGGGTAAATTGATGTGTACTTGTCACCAAAAGTGGTTGCTAAGTGTCATGTTGGGATAGATTCACCCTAGGGTGAATGGGTCTCTGTATAGGGATTCAAAATTTGATTTCACAATCCTCTGATCTTGGGTCTACACTCTTGATTCCACTAGATTCCACTGTCGAAAGCCAGAAATAAATTCTGCAAATGAGTTTATGTGGCTTGACAACTTTGACAACTTGCAAAATTGCACTTTTGATCCAATTTCAATCCTTCTTCACCTAAAAATCTACACACACAAAGAGAGGGAAAAAAAAATTGGTGAATAGGGGTTTGCCTTGGTCAAACCTCGGTTTGGTAATTAAACCTCAATAATGAAAGATAATAACAAATGTCAAGGATTGATGAATGAACAATGTTATGTCACAACTCACAAAACCCTCAATGGCTACCCTTAGAGGACTAAATTCCAACAAATATCTCTAAGGATTGTTCTTGCTTGAATTGGCTTGAATTATTTCTTGATTTGATGCTTGAAACCTACTATTATAACCAAGTAATGCACCCCTACTAAGTTGCAAAACTTAGCTACTAGTGAAAAATTGGATCTCTTCCAAGTTTGTGGGTCACCTATGATGGAAGAGAACCACCAGAGAGGGTTGGTTCCATGGTAGTTCCTTCCAAACCATTGTGAGATGTCTTTCATAAAGTAGCTCAACCTTTTGCAAAGTGATTGTCCCTTTAAAATGCCATTGTTTTGTTATGTGCATACCTATGGTATTTGATACACAACCCTTCATTGGTCAGTCACTGTATTAGTAGGCTACAAAACTCTCAATACACTATCTTTTCCCCTTGTAACTCTGTAACCTCTTGCTATAAACCATTTCACAACTAGAATGTATTCATTTTCACTTAGTTTTCTTGGAATAGACTCTGTGCTCTAAATTTCGCATCATTTCTATATAGGAATACGGTTTTTGTTGCTCATACCACTATGTCATCTTCTAATTGTCAAGATAACTATCCTTTAAGAATGTGCATTTCCCATACCACTACCATCACATAATACTACTCATTGTGTTTTCTATCTTGGAAATGCATTTAGACTCTTAACATTACTATTACTTTTCTCTCTACAAGCACTATATTGTGCATTTATGATTAGACCAATCACTGCCTTACTTCCCCCTTGGATTCTTTTATACTGTACTGTCATATATTCTTTATAATCATTATTTCCTTTAAGGCATTCACCATGGAACAACTAGTTGTCATATCTAGTTGTAGCCCACCTCTTTGATGTCCCTTAGTGATTTCTATTTGTTAACATACTACCCCACTTCATAAGCAAACCTCACATTGGTCCAATACAAGTTTCTTTGTCATCTCAACACCAAAACATTATAGGCCAAACATAGGCATGCCTAGATTAAATTGTATATCAATAAAATCCATGAATTTTTGAGTATTTGGTTTTGCTACTACCACAAGGGCTTCATGGTTTCCCTACAAATCTAACTTCACTCATCTTAATGGAAGGTATTTATGTCTAAATTGTAATGTGTTTGACTTTGAAATGTAATTAAGAAAAAAATATTCAATGAAATGCTATGAAATCAATTCCGTGCACTAGATATCGTAGTTACAAATCTAAATTTGAAATGGTATTTTATCCTTCATAAAAAAAAAAAATGTGTTAGCCAGTAACGCCACTCATTAAAAATGGTGTTTAATATTAAAAACTATTTTTCGAAGGAGATGGAAAAATAAGTGCAATCTGATTCCAAAAATTTTGAAAAAAACATATTTAGAATCTACAGACAAAATTTCACAAATCACTAGTTTGCATCATCTTCAAATTCCTCATGGTTTAGCTGCTATAGGTGGCCGAAAGTGGAGATTTAGTTAAAAAATTTAGTTAAATGTCCAGTTTAGCCAAAAATTGTAAACCAGTATTGTGGGATCACCCATAGCTCAAAAACAAAGTATAACTAATACAAGGAACATATGTAGAGCATCCCATGTGGATTATAACATGCATACTATGTAACAACAACCTTTTGATGATTGAACACATGGGTAAGGCATGGATGAATCTTCGGGAATTCTTCCCTTATTTTTTGCAACATGCCTTATTCCCAAGAGTTGTGTTTCTTCCACTCGTTGCTATGAAAAAGACTCCAACAATACTATTGAATCTATCCAGCAATGTGCCCATTTTCCCTATATTTGAAATCTTGAACAAGACAACTACTTATGCTTTTCCCTGCAACATGGTGAACTTCTCTAGCCGAACATTTCTCACACCTTGAAAAGAGGAAAAAATCCTTCAACAATACCACCCAAACCCTAGAAAGACTCCCTGCTACATGAGTAAGCTCAAATGAAACCTTCTTTAGTTTTGGCAACCAACACTTTATTATTTTATTTATTTTACTTCCATTTTTCTTTTTCCCTTATAAAATATTTCCTTAAACCTTTAACAATTTGTTTAAAAATAAAGTTTTAAAACAAAGTTTCAACACCTACATCACAATGTTAGCTCAACATAATATGAACACACATAACTTTGACATGATGATATGATCTTGATTGCTATTTTAGATGCTTGATAAATTTTCTCTTCAATGCTCTTGACAATAATATTTTCTCTTATGATCTCTTGATTATGCATGCTAGATTTGAATTGATAAAATAACTATTTATTTATAGGTTTTTATCTAATTTCCCAAAAATTAGATTCCATAAGCTGACATTTGAAACTTGAATTTGATTCGTTAAAATGCCACCAAAAACATATTAAAAAATAGGTCTTGGCACTTAAGGAGGACCCATTCACCCATGGGAGAATGGGTCCTAGGACCTAAATCCAGGACACAAAATTTCTAAGGTGTTTAAAATAATGTTAACATTTGTTTAATGTCAGTCTCCCTTTCAAAAAAACTAGAATAATAAGGCTTAGGAATGCATAATTTAGGTCATTAGAAGCTTAATTAATTCCAATTAATTAAGGGGATACAAAATTAGTGTGAAAATGTAAAGGAGTACATTTTTCAACACTACAATCTTGTTCTGAGAAGCTTCTTCACCAAGGCCATCCCATTAGTATGTGCCCCATAAATGCCACTATGTACTTTGTTTAATGCTAATTTGGATTTTGTATCATTTAAACATCAAATAAGAGTGTCATCATACCCCTTATTATAAATAAGTGTGTCTCCAAGGATGATTTAACAAGATGTGCATTGGATAAAGGATTTACGTTGGTTGTGGGTTAAATCAGGTGGAAGGATGTTATCGCAAAGGTAGGTGTATATGTTGTGGTACCAAGGGGATTGGGGACCAATGATCTTGCACACCATCTTAGTTTTAGGAAGATAATATGATAGAATCAATAATTTCTCAACTATAAATTCACACTCAACATGATCATGAGGCATATCTATGAGAAACCCAATAGTAGCCATAGTATCTACAGCTTTATTTTGTAGCCTAGGTACTTGATCAAACTGAATATAGCTAAAGTATTTCTTGAAATCATCCACCATGTGTTTATATGGGAGAATCTTGTCATATTTAGTCTAAAATTCATCATTAACCTTTTTGATTATGAGTTTTGGGTCTCCATAAACATGTAGACGAGTGATGTTCCATTGGACAACGATTCTCAAACTAGTGATTAAAGCTTCATACTCAGCAATATTATTTGTGCATGGGAATGCTAGCCTAAATGATTTGGAGATAAAGTCACCTTAAGAGGTGATGAAAAGGATTCCTATACCTGCTCCATGTTATGTATAAGACCCATCAAAGTACAACTTCCATGGTTCTTCCTCTAAAATAGTAAACACAACTCATCAGGAAATTTAGCTACCAAAGGATCTATTCATCTACCAAAGGGGCATCAACCAATTGATCTGCAATAACTTGTCCCTTTATTGCTTTATGATCTACATATCCTATGTCAAACTCACTCAATAACATGGCCCACTTAGCCATTCAACCCATCAAAGATGTTCTAGATATAAAATATTTAGGTGGTTCTACCTTAAAGATTAGCTTGATTGAATGACAAAGCATATAATGTTGAATCTTTTGTGAACTGAAAACAACCGCAAGACATGCTTTTTCATGGGGGTTTAGTTGAGTTTTTACCCAAAAAGTGTGAGACTGATATAGTAGATATCTTTTTCCTTCCCATTATCATCATGTTGAGCTAAAAGTGCCCCCAGTGCAACAAAAGTAGTGGAAATATAAAGTAACAATGGTTTTCTCACTATAGGAGACATTGGGATGGGAGGATTGGCGAGATACTCCTTAATTTTATCGAAGCATTGCTAAAATTTTGAATCCCATTTGAAGACTATATCCTTACGAAGGAGATGTGTTAAAGGCTAACACTTATCAACAAGCTAAGTTATAAAGCGTTGAATTCATTGCAACTTACCCTATAGACTTCTTAATTGTTTCAAGTTCCTAGGTGGGGGAATTTCCATAATTTTTTTGACCTTTGTTGGATCAACTTTGATACCTCACCTGGATACAATGAAATCAAAAAAATTTCCCAAAGTCTCACCAAAGACACATTTCTTAGGATTTCACTACAGTTGATAATACTCTAACTGATCAAATATTTGCTTAAGGATCTTGGGATGTTATTCTCTAGTATTGGATTTTCCTAACAAGTCATCAACATAATCCTCCATTATGATATGAATAAGATCATGAAAAATAACTGTCATGGCATGTTGATAAGTGGCTCCCATTTTTTTCAAACTAAAGGACGTGACATTATAAAACAAGCTCCCCCAAGGAGTAGTGAAAGCTATTTTATGTTGATCTTCAATTGCAATCCTAATCTAATTATAGCTAGAAAATTCATCCATGAGATAAAGCATTGCATGATCCACTATAAGATTGACAAGTATGTCAATATTAGGCAACAAGAAATCATCTTTGGGACAAGCTTTGTTAAGGTCTCTAAAATCAATGCAAATGTGAATGCCCCTAGTGGGCTTAGCTACAAGAGAAATTTTGTAAACCCAATCCAAATAATCAATGGGATTGATAAATCTAGTTGCTAATAATTTCTCCAACTCAACTTTAACAAGTAATGCCACCTATGGATACATCTTGCAAAGCTTTTTCTTGATAGGTTTTACATTAGGATGTACATCTAGATGGTGTACCACAAGTGTAGGATCCAATCTAGGAATATCATAATAAGACCAAGAAAATTTGATGAAGCCCTCTTGAAGAAGATTTGAAAATATTTGGTACTCATTTCTGGACAATGACCTGGCCACATATGTAACTTTTGGCTCGGCTTCAGTATCTAGATTTATCTCTCTAGTTTCTTCAATCAGGATAGAAGATCTCCTAGAGAATTGAATACCCATAAGAGGAATATGAATGCCCCATCCTCTAATACCTTAGAAAGGTTTTCACTAGAGTATACACCCTTTGTTTTTATTTTTTGTTAATCTAAAAGTGCCTCAGAAAGGTTTTCACTAGAAGATCCTTTTTATTTTGTTGTTTTCTATTTTTGTAGTTAGGTTGTTCATCTCCCCCTAAGTAGATACCATAATCTTCTTCCAATTCCATGAAATATATATAGGCCTCTTCGGAAGGGAAAAAATCAATGGGTGCAGTACCTTGTTGATCCCAATCTATTAACTCAGGATGGCTGAGGGAAAGGCTTATGGTGAAAATGGATGTTGATTCAAATAGTGAGGAGACATCCAAGTCATCATAGGAAAGTATGATAGTTTCTTCTTCAGGGATTCCTTCAAGAATAGTAGTTTCCAAATAAACATTATTCGATGTACTAGGTGATGATGCATATTATTTTTACTTTCGATCATAACCAAGCATTTGGTATTTTGGATGGGTTGGTGGCTCAATAGGTTTGTGCATTCCTTGCTCATTCACACCCAATACTCATCCCTAATAGTTAACCTTTTTTGCTAATTTGTGGGTTGTTGTGTAGACTTCTTTAAAATACTCTAGAAGAGGAGGGGAAGGATTAGATTCTTCTCAGTATACTCTTTGAATGAAGTCATCATCAAGTTTCACTTGCACTAAAGTTTCATAGGACTAAAAGATGGTAGAACCCACATTCTTAGAGCTCAAAGTCTTGGTTACTGATTCTTGTTGTTGTAAAGACCTTGATGGTCGGCCATAAGTGTGTGGAGAGGGTGGCATTATGCCTACATTAAGTGTAGTATGCATTTCATATTCTCCACATCCCTCGTCAATGATCTTGACCTTAGAAATGGAGGATTCAAGTGTGGAAGATGGGGTGGATGATGAAAGGAGGATGTTGGGATCAACATAAGTTGAAGACGAAGTGGCATTGGAAGGCACCACTTCAACTCTAGGAAAATGTCGAGAATGAGGAAATGAAACCTCAAGAGCATGATAGTACTCAAAAGGGTGAGGATTTGCATGGACAGTGACTTCAATACCATTATGTGGGAGCTTTAGGAATTGATGATTTGTGGATGGTATAGCTTGCATGGCATGAAGCCATGGATGATCGAGGAGGAGATTATATGGTAAATCCAGGTCAAGAACATGACAAGTGGTATACTACATTGAGGGCCCGACCTGAATGGGAAGGCAGATGGTGCGTTCAGAATCTCTCTCTATGTTATCATATGCTTTGATTGTGATGACCTAATTATCTAAGTCAGTATGAGTGTACCACACCTATTTAATGAACTTTAATGAACATAAATTAAGGGTAGAGCCATTATCTACCAAGACACAATTAACTTTATGCTTAGTAATGATAACTCTATATGAAGGGCATGATTATGAGTCAAGTTGATAGGAAGCATATAGTTTTGACTAAACCCCAACAGATAAGTGGATGAAAAATATCCTACAAGTGCTTGAAATTGAGTAGGATCAATGTAATTTTCCACATGGGTATCATGTAAAGCTTTAGTTAGGATTTCTTAATGAATAGGAGAATACTTCAACAAATCCAGAATAGATATTTGTGTAGGAGGCTTTCCAAGGTGATCAAGAATGTTATACTATTGATTTACAAGGGGTTTTTGGGATGATGTAGATGGTCCTAGAACAAATATGCAGGTCCTGCGAGTTGTGATAGCTCATTGTAGATCTTTTCCTTTCACGTGGATCATAAAAACATGTGGATCTACTTGAGTTCCCTCAACAACAATGTCTCCTTGATCAATGAGATCTTGGATATAGCTCTTGAGCTTCATACACTTATTAGTAGAGTGACCTTTAATCCTATGGTAATCACAATACTCATTATCCTTGTACCAGTTTGGCTTTGGTTTTGACTCATAAAAAGGTTGAGTGGTTGGATATGTGACTGCATTGGCTTGAACCAACCTTCTAAATACTGCATCCAAGGGTTCTCCTAGAGGAGTGAAAGTGCATTCAACATTCCCTTGACCAAATTGATTGGATTGACTAGGAGGGTGTGGTGCCCCTTGAGGCGTGGATATGACTTTGGCTATTGATTGGGTTGGTGTGTTTTTTATGTCTTTGGGAAGTTTTTTTTACTTGGAAATGTTTAGTATCAATCACTTTCATTAATTGCATTCTTATTTTTGTTCCAGTAGCGAGACTTATCATTAGAAAATTTATCCTTGTTGTCCCTATCTTGAAAAGTCCCTTGGCAATGAGATCATTTTCGATAATGACTCCCTTTTCAATGACATGTAAAAAAGTGGATGTGCAATGGATACACAAATTATAAGCCATGTCAGGATGCAAATTTTCAACAAAGATATTGACTAATTTTTTTTAGGAAGACTACATGTGTAAGATGGCTTGCTTGAGCTCACCGCCTTTGCATATAACTATCAAATGTCTCACCAAGATTTTATTATTTTTTATTATTTCCATGGTATCCACTTCTTTCTCCAAGTTATAGGAGAAATACATCACAAACTTTTCTAATAAGTCAAAAAATGTTGCAATTGACCCATGAGGGAGGTGTAAAAACCATTCTAACACCTATCTCCCTAAGCTACGAGGAAACAAATGTAAGAAATAGTTATCATTATATTAGACCTCCTAGCAATTCATATAGAATTCTTGTAGGTGATCTCAAGGGTCACCCCTTCCCTTATACTTGTCAAAATCTAGAATTTCAAAATGCTTAGGGAAGGGTGTAGTGGCGATTGATGGATCAAATGGATATGGACAAATTTCTTCAAACTTGAAGGAATTTTTAGATGAAGTTCCTACTTGTAAGTCCTTTAAAGCAACTTTCATTTCTTCCCATTCTTTATTCACGGGCACTGATGAGGAAGGAACTACTGGATTAGATTGGTCTTGAGGTGCATATTGATCATATGGTGGTGGTGGTGGAAGAGATTGATCGAGTTGTGGATAAGTGTATGTGGATGGGGGTTGAATATAATATGGTTTTTGTTGATATTGATTTGGATAAGTTTGGTGTTGTGAAGGTGGAAGTTGATAATATGATGATGGTGAAGATTGATATTATGGTGGATCTTGTGGAACATCTCCATAAGATGGAGGGGGTAGATAATATGATGATGAATTGGATTGGTAGTTGTATGTTTGTTGTTGTGAGATGTGTGGTGGTTGTTGTTGAAAGGTATTCGATGGGGGTTGTTGTGGATTGATGTATGATTGATGTTTAGATTGTAGTTGTTGATGGTATTGTTGATGTGGAGTAGTAGGAGGAAAAGGTGAAAGTGGTTGATAATATGCATCCTACATGGAAATATCCACGAAAGATGATGATTGGGGATGTTGATGATAGTAGGGTGAAAAATAATGAGGTAAAGGATTGGAGTATGCATGTGGTGGTTTTTGTTGATATTGGGATGATGGGTTACCTTGGGGTTGTGATGAAGGTTGTTGTTGAGGTTGATATGGAACTTGTGGTTGGGATAGTGGTTGTTGGGGTGGAATTTGTGATTAGGATGGCAATTATTGTTGTTGATAAGGAAGTGGTTGTGAATAGGATGACAATGGTGGATTAAGTGTTGGAGGAATGGAATGACTAGGATTGAATTGAGGTGTTTGATCCGTAGATGGGGGAACCTAGGATGAAGATGGAATGGATGTGTTGGAAGTTTTGGAAGGGTTACAAAGTAGTTGTGTAGGTATAAGAGGGATGTGAGGAGGCATGGATTCCAAAGTATTAGAAGCGTTGTCCCCAATATTTCTTGAATACGATGGATGAGTATGTTAGAGATGGTTGTTGTGGGGAAAAAATTTAAAATTGTGGTACAGATGTAGGTCCATGAACATTGATAGAATCCAATCCAATATTGATAGCTATAATTTGGATAGAAGAAGGTGGGATATGTACACACACATCATTTCCCAATCCAGGTTGGTACCATGAGTTCTCAGGAGGAGCTTGGGGAGCTTGAGAGACTAGGGGAGGTTGTGAGACCTAAGAGGACTGAGGGTCTTGAGGTTCAGAAGATCCATCCACACCAAATTATTGTATCATATCAAAGCTAGTTGGAGGTTTGGTGCCCCACATGAGTAATGAAGCAAGAATTTAATTTGATTGTTCACTAATGATACACTCAATCATTTGTGTATTAACCAAATTACTAAGATAATCTTCGATAGAGAACTCAAGTTGATTTACCATCCCCTCCTTAAGAGAATCTCGAGGATGACTTGATTTAGGGAGATGACTAAGTGTATTAGACTATTGGGATCCTCTGTTAGTAGGTGGATTGGGAGGATAAGGTGATTGGTGAACCTATGGTTGTTGTGGTTGTTGTTCCATAAGTCTCTTAGCCTATAATCGAGTGATAATGGGCATGAAAGTGAGGATGATCAGTTGGTGAAGATGGTGTAAGACCCAAGGACAAGACTAGATGATGATGATTGGATGATTGATTAAAAGATTGCTCAAATTGTTGATTGATTGATTGGATGATACATTAGATGATCGATTGGATTGGATTGATGATAGGATGTTTGATAAGAAGTGTGATTGGATTGGATAGATGATTGATTGATATAACTCCCCAATTAGATTTGAAAACTTGGCTTGATGGTGATGATTGGACTGATTGTTACTTGAGGTATCCTCACATTCTCAAGAAAACCAAATGATGATGATGAGGGTAATGATTTGATTGGATAGGATTGTACTTGAGGTAGGAAATATTCTCAAGCACAAAGGATGATTACAACACAAACTTACCTCTCAATTGAAGCAAATTGATATCCCCAATGACGATCACTAACTCATGATAGACTATGTTTCTAAGTGAGCATAAATGATGATGACAAGGATTGCTTGATTAATGGATTTGGATATAAATGTTCTCAAATAAATGTTTAGGGGGTTAAAATTGGATGTTTGATGATAGTTTTGATGATTAGAGATCTCCTAGGATTTCCTTGTGTGATCAAATGGATGACTCGATGACTTTTGGAAAATTTGATTGCACGAAAAATGGATATTACAGAAGATTGGATGGTGATATAACATTTTTTATTACAGTAATAGGCTTGGAACAATGAGGGATTTCACTGGTTAAGAGGGTTCACTCTTAGGTTTTTATATGAAAAGAGGAGGATTCACCTAAGAACATAGTGCATACAACTTTGTAGGTAGCGCAGATGCCTATATATGGAAATGCCTCTATGTGTAGTGTAGAGACCTATTAGGATAATGTATTCGCCTCTGAGGGAATGACTGTGGATGATATATGGACGCCAACAATGTAATCACCAAAGAAAAAAAAGAGACACCTATGAAGGATGACCTAGGAATGTACTGACAGATTAGCACATATGCCCATGAACTAAGCAAAAACACCTATCAGGATGGTGAACTGTATAGACAAGATAGTGTATACGCTCGTAAACAAAGTGAAAATTCCTATGGGGTTTGGACCATATGGAAATGACTAATGTATACGCCTATGGGGATAATGGACTATATGGAAAGGACCATCGTATACACCTATGAATAGAGCAAAAATGCCTATGGGGATCATGGATTGGGATGATGACACAAACTCTCATCAACAAAGTGGATCCGCCTCTTGGAAAAAAATGACTAAATAGACTGGACCAGATGGGGAAACACAACCACCCTTTAAGAAGCACAACTGCTTGTTAACAAATTAGAGATGCCTCTATATCAAATGAATCCACCTCTAAAGGACAGGATGACTCAATGGAAAAGGATAGAAAAAAATATCAAACAGTAGAAATGGACAAGGATAGACTCAAGACAATTACTAGTATACACAAGAAAACATGCCAAGCAGCACAAACCGATTTTTATTCAAAATGGTTTACAAAATCAGTGTAGGCTCACCTTCTCAAGGGGTTAATACTCTATGATACTTGAGTGGAGCACCCTTTCTCGCGAAGGTGAATAGTTAGAGATCCGGTGACACATGCTCGATGGCACAAGCACACCTCTCTCTTCAAGAACTATCAAAGTTCACTAGAATATTTCTATCTCAACCTAAGGGAATACGTGGTGAGTAGCTTCAAGGTATGATCTACATCCCTTGCACTACACTGAGCCGTGACTAACACATGATCTTAAACTAGGCTATTTAGGCTATCTCGTACATCCTTTAAACACCAAGAGGGTGTGTGAGGCCCATCCATGAATAGTAATATGTCACAAGTGCGTGTCAAGAACTTTCAACGAGAAAGCTCAGACTAGCCCTGCAAATCTAGCTTGGAATTACCCGTATTGATGCTTCACAAAAAATGACATAACTAGATTAAGGTACAACTTTCGTTCTCCCCCCTTTTTATACCTCGTCAATTCACATGGTTGAGTTCATCCCTTAGGGTGATGAAATCCCCAAGTAGGCCTCCTAAAGGGAAGGAAATACTAGGCATTTCTAATTTACAGGCTCGCGTGTAGCACAAGGGGAGAACATACGCACACTAGTACTCCTAAGTAGACTCACAAATGGACTTAGATTGGGTTATGATTTTTTATCCCCAAGCTCATCATACGATGCAAGGAGAGAGAATAAGTCAACAACACAATCCCAAACATAGAAAGCAATTAATTGGTCCCTTAGAAAACCAAATGTACCTAATTAGTGTGAAATCCACTTACCAAATTCTTTGATTGATCATCTTGTAGATAAGAATTAGTAATTTATTACTCCAATCTTGGACTAACATAAAGCTACAATTACTAAGGACTAATCACAATCACAAGCAAACAAATAAGCATACTAACATTTAATAATAAAAAAAATTGAAAAAATGCATGCTGGAATTTTACCAAATAGCCTCATGTCAATAGAGCAAATACACCTCTATAGGTCTAGTGGAGATGTCTCTATAGCAGGTGGATACACCTTTGTATGGCTAGGTGAGTTTCAATTGTATACGCCTCTATGTAAAGTGCAAACACCTTCGTACTATCTAAGTTTTCATTTGTATCTTTGGAGTTCGCCTCTCTAGGATCTTGACTCAGGTGTGCGTGCAATCACCTTTGTAAAAGGTTGATATGCCTCTGTATGGTTTTCAAGTCCATCTATCCAGAGGAAGATACGCCTTTGTGGGTGGGTAGACTGAGCTAAAGCATAAACACCTTTGTATGTACACAGACACCTCTATATAAGGTGGGTACACCTATGTAGCATATTCACCCTTGTAGCTAAAAGTCTAAACCTGCAAAACTTCAAATAACAAAAAAAAGATCAAAGGACCCATGACGTGGGTCCCACTGAGAGTGCCATAAATGTGTGCAAGTGTTCTAGTCTAACTAAAATGTAAGAAAATAAAGCAAAAATATCAAAGCAAATACAAAACACTCAAGATAGGGCTAAGGATGAACAACTTGAAAATGAAAACAAAGAGTATAAATCACCTTGTTGAGTTTGAAGAGTTTATTTTCCCCCTTTTATGACTTGATTTGTGTGCTCTATGTCAATTTTAATAGCATAAAAAGTTGATTTTGTATGATTTTTTGTCACAACATGGATTTCAAATGGGTTTGGATGGATTTTATACAAGTTTTTGTCTATGGAAATGTGAGAGTGTGAGAGCATGAGCTTGAATGTGTGAGTGTGATGAATGAAAATGACTGTCATTTCCTTATTCATTAGGGGAGAAAAGGAATGAAGGGTCAAGATTAAAATTAGGAGAATGAAATAAATGGTTGAGATGTCTCATCTCAACTCATGTGAGGATGACATGTGTCATCCTACGGAGATGGGAAGAGGTGAGTTGGAGCTTAGGTTACAATGAGGTGGAGGTAATTTCAAGTACCTTGGGAAGGAAAAAAGGCTTGTGACTTGTCTTATCCTCTCCAAATCCTAGGAGGATGTGATAAGAGATGAATTAAAAAATTCCTCTTATAATCATTCTAGGAATGAGAAAAGGAATTAAAAATTCCTTGCGAAAGGGGGTAAGGAATTAAAAAATCCTTTTAATTCTTCTTAGAGAATTTGGAAGAATAAATTGGAATTTAAAATTCTTAGTAGGGTCATTGGGGGAATAAATAGGAATTTAAAATTCCTTGGGAAGAGGAGATAGCTCCTCCAAAAAGGGAATGAGTTAATGAGGGTTGACTTGGATACACATGCCATAATTGGCATTATGCTTAGATTAGGATTAAATTAAGGTTGTGCAAATGATTAACTAAGGTAATGATGGGATTAGAGGCAAGTTGCAAATTATGGAGGATGCCACTATTCCTCATTAAGGATGTGCACAATTTAATCAAGAATTAAGCGAGCTAATTAGGATCTGGGAGAAATTATGGAGGATGTGATGTTTGGAGAGAGGGAGAGGGGGGAGATTGAATTAAAATTTGATATTAATCCACATAGGTTAAATGACAAGATTACATAAACTAGTGTATTTATTTAATCTTGAGAGGAAAATTGAAAACACAAAGTATTTAATTAAGTAATTAAATACTTTAGGGGGGCATTAGGAATATGAGCAACATTGTTTAAATAATAATAAAATTATTTAATTAATGTGAATGAGGAGGTGAGATAGACGAAATAAAGGATAAATTTGACCACATGGAAATGGTCAAATTCATATGCCTACAATATCATTAGTTAGAGATTGAATTACTTGTCAATAATCAAGTTGCATGTCAATAACCAAATTGCATGTCAATTATATATTTAACCACCATTATGCATGAAAGGATTGAAATAACAAAATACCTTCATATAATCATTTTTCATGAAAAGAAAGGGTTATTTATTTTTATGATCATTGGATATATGCATGTTATATTTCCTTCACAAGGAAATTTGTTTTCTTCTATATGTGATTTGGATTTACCTTTTAGGACGAGTGTTGGATAGGGACTAACAAAGGGGAGTAGATTTACTTTTCCAGATTTACCTACCATTTTTGGTTTTATAGCTTTGGCCAAAGCTATGTATACCATTAAAATAGATGAATGTCATTTTATTCTCTCTACCATATCCTAATAGTAGGTCATAACATGTTCATATGTGAAATACATGTACATATATCATATTGCACCAAATTCCATCCTACCACTTGTTTCTAGGTTGTTAGGCTTCTCATGCAGGGTTAGGTATTCTTCATGTTAGGAAGAATTCTAGGGAAGCGTCAGCTTCATGGTTGGACAGAAAGCGCTTGAGCCATGTTCTCATCTCTTGGTTTGCAGATGACTATTGGGGTTAGTGGTGGTCAGAGACTCCGGTGATTATGTTTATTTTACATCTTTACCTGTATTGCTATGACCAAATGGGCATGAGAGCCTGAGTCATATTCTTACAAAAATTATATCATGTACTCTATAATACTAGACTAGATAGTACTTCATGTGATGATGTAACTTATTTCTGGTACTTATTATTCTAGATTAGACACTTTTACATGTGATATGTAATATGACATTTGTATTGAATATGTTTCATTTCATTTCTATATTTATGTGAAAATGAGTTATTATTTATTTTCGTGAGATAGCTTAGTGTTTTCAACCTTACATTTTGGTATCAAATCCCTAGGTTTAACACTATGGCCTTTCTCTACTACGCTAATATGAAAAACTTGATGCAGGTAATTTCATAACCAACCATGGTGCAAACTATGAACAATGACCATAGTGGACTGTTAATAAATATTTAACCAGCTCCCTTCGGGTTTACTTTTCTATGCGCCAGCCTGTGCATCGCCAAGTTTGCTCAGCCTTTTATCAAGGTTTTGATTTTCCGCTCCACGTGTCTATGTTTCACAACTTCGAGTATCAGCATTCCTTTCAGATCCTGAGAAACTTCATTGTGCTTCCACATGTTGCGGCTGCGGGATACTTTTGTTTCTTGTTTCCTTGACGCCTCATTGGGCTGCGAAATGCTGCCACGAAGCCCTCTTTCCTAAAAAGTACTAACGGGTCCCACAGTTGTTGATTGCAGTATGCACTTGCTACGTGTCTAATGTTCACAAATCCTTCAGCACAGAAATGAATTAGCAACTGCGGGAAGCAAAATGCTACCACATGTCCCTGTTGCGCCCGGCTGACGATCGTTCCCTCCATCGTTGGTGAAGACTCCAATCATTTGACACATGTAGCCTTAACGCAAATCCTCTACAACAAAGGGGTGAAGGTTCATGCGAGCAGCGACAGGCTGCCACGTGCCTAACCCATGGATCTCATATAAAGGTAGGAGATTAATAAACTGAATGAGGCTATTGGCTACTGTGCATCATCATCATTTGCTTAGGAGGGTGACACTTGTCTAACCAGGACCACTGCCATCATTGTTGAGGATGCACCTATGCCCGGGGTGACTGGATACTTTGTTCTGGATTGATCTTGTTGTAACGGCCTTGGGAATATTCTGATTCAAGCATCATTGTCGAGGATCGCGAGATCTTTTCTGTTACTGTTCTCCAAGGCGATGGGAGGTTTTTCATGCTATATATACTTTTCTCTATGATGAGAAAAGGGTCCAGAATTTGGAAAAACACGCTGATTTTAGTAAAAGACACCAGGCCTTTATTACTGTTTTATTTAATTGCAAAACTCTCAGACTATGCCAATTGTTCGGCCTTTCTATTTTCATGCTATTTGATCAAACTATGAACTATGTTTTTTATTGTCTTGACACTTCATTTGAGAACTTCTATATATGTTGGATGCAAGTTTTCTTACCTTGATCATGTCTAAGGACTCTTCTTGGCAGTAGGAATGTATGCAATGTTATTTTATGTTAATGAATGAATTGTCTTTGCTATAATCTTAAGTCTTTGATGTTTTGGAACACTACAACATCATTAGGCCCTTAAATCTAGGATTTATCATGCCCATTGTTAAATCTTGGCACATCGCCTTAGGTTAGACTTCATTTTATTATATCTGTTCCTTTTCCCTTTCCAAACCCCATTATAGAAGAAGTCGGCTTCTCTAAAAATCTGGAGGTTACTCAATTTAGCACAAAAGGTCCCCCTTAAACTGAGTTTCCCATAAGACTCTGTTACCTCATCAAATTTTGGCATCAATAGTTTGTTCTTTTTCTGGCATGCCTGGTGGGACCGAGCTTAAATGAAATTGCATTTTAAAGGGTGTATGAGCCATTGACCTGTAACTAGATCACAAACCGCAGGCAACACTAGTTTACTAGTACCTCCACTAGGGACAGTCCAAGTCACAAATCAGTTGGTAACCATTCCATTCCCACCACCCTTTCCTCTCACCATGTTGTCGACTGCCAATAGAAACTATGTGGCATGGGACACTGGAAGTGCCCTGGTAGCCCCGATAGTGCCCGCTATCTAGAGCGCTATCCCAGTTTCAGCCATGAAAGCTATACCAAAGTTTACTAGAGACAGCTCGAGAACGCCAGTAGAAATTTTACAGGATATGGTAGACGTATGTCTAGTACATGGGATTACAGCACAGAACTTATCCCTAAGGCTTCTCATCGCTTCTTTTAAAGGCAAGGCTCTGGATTGGTACCGAACATTGACACCTAATTCAATTCGCACCTGGGATGAGCTCAAAGATCCATTCTATGAGAGGTTCTTGAATGATGGAGATCATTCTTCATTGTATTATCAACTGTCTATCATAAAATGAGCCCCCCAAGAGGCCCTGACAGACTTTAATTCCCGATTTCATGCAAATTGGCAGAGGATTCATATTACCATATGCCTGACTCCTGAGTTGGCGTTTATATTTTATCTAAAGTCCATCAACTTTGACATTTCTATGATGATCAAGTCTTTGGGGGGAGATACTCTACTAGATGCTTATGGTATCGCTATCAAAGCCGAGAACCATTTAATAGATTGTGAAAAATTTCCTCCTCAAACCTATTATGCCGATATTTCCTGAAATATCGATCTCCGCACAAGAGGTCGCGTCAACTAGTGTGCCCACAACTACCCAGTCAATGTACACATATGCGGCAAGCTCACAAAATGTGGCTTCTACATCAGGATCCTCCAAGGATGAAATAAGCGATCTCAAAGAGATGTTGCGAACCATGGCAAATGATATAACCACTCTTAAGCAGAACCAAGCAATGCCTCTGAAGCCTGCATATCAAAACTATCAAGGCAAGCGGTCTTCTTATCAACAGAATTAATACTAGGGAATGCCTCACGCTAATCCACTAGCCCCGACTGCAAATCAAATGGTGTTGGTACCTACTCCACTGACGAGCGTGTCGCCAAGCTCGAGTAGGGAATTAACCACAGGGTAAAACAATCTTATTGATGATATCAATCCATGGTGTTTCCCCTACAGCGATGTGCATATGCCCCGGAACTGTCTGCATGGCAACTTACAACAAAAGGTGGCAGAGCAACGTAGCCAAGGCATAGCAACAGAAAATTGAGGTTATGTATATGCCTCACCACAAATGGAGAGTGTGGTCCTTACTGCACAAATGCAAGGAATGTCTTTAGAACAAGAATCTGATATTGCTCCTGATCATGCGCTCTTCTCCTGGATGGAGGAAGAAGAAATGGTGTTTGCTAATGGCACGTTCATATTCAAAACACCACAAGTGCAGTCTGATTATAACACATGCTCAAATAGGAGATTCACCGGTGAGTCGATTGTTTCGCATCCGGACAGCCCGCAACTGAAAGGCGTTTCTGATCAGATTCCTAGTGCTTCGATCATCCCTTCACCTTCTCAACCACGAAAGGAAATTATTATAGCAAGAACCAAGGAGCAGAAACCTACAATTTTGTCACCTTTTAATGTGGTGAATCAATTGAAAAAATCATCCGCTAATGTGTCTCTATAGGACATTCTAGCCATCCCAAAACAAAAGACACTATTACAAAAGGCGCTTCAAGAAGAGGTCAACCCAGAACCAACGGGGCCATTTTCCAGAATAGAGGTGGTTTATCAAATGCCGCCAGCTAAAGTCCTTGCAAACAATACAAAGGAATCCCCTACCAAGGATAGGAATAATTTGAAACCTCAGCCCTTCTTCTTGACTCTCATTATAGGAAATAAGTTATTGCACAACGCTATGATTGATTCTGGCGCTAGTACCACAGTTATGCCTAAACAGATCGCCAAAGCTTTGGGGCTCAA
>VDFB02189799.1:0-14705 GCA_007258455.2 Sequoia sempervirens
TTTGAATATGAAGGATCCAACTTGGTGTGTATTTGGTTGTCACAAATCCACCATAAATCAAATTATAAATGATTATGGTGGAAAAACCAAAAATAAAGTAGTGAATTGTTGTGATAGAGCTGCCATGATTGTGATAAAGCCATTGAAATATAATAGAAATATAATTTGTATAGATATGATGGATTTTTCATTCTTAGAAAAGAAATGTAAAGGGGTATATGCCCCCATTAAATTGATTGGATGTAAGGAAATGAAATAAATTTAAGGATAATATATAATATATTAAGATAAAAAATAATTACTTATTCAAACTTGTGTAGCATGTGATATAGAATGGTAAGTATAATAAATAAAAGAAAGGGTCTTGTGTTGGAAATTTGTGTGATATTCACCTATAGACATTTCCTAGTGAGAGAAGTTGATAAGATTATTTTAATTTCATATGAACATTATTTGATCACAAATTGGTAAACAACTATAGTTTTAGCTGTGATGAGCCATACTAAGTTGTGGTACATTTTAGGTGTCACAATTTAGCATGGGGACTTATCCTAGTATAATGTTGCTATATTTACAATAACAAGTCATCTAGTGGATAAATTACAATTAAATACTTGTCTATGTAAAGCACTAAAGTTTGTATTATAACTTTGGTGTATTTATAATTAAGGGATACATGTGATGGTATTTAGGAGCATAGTGATTATCTAAAGGATACTCAAAGGTACTACAAGTAGCTATAAATAGTGTTTGTCTCTACTAGAATAAGCCATGGATGACATTTGGCTAAAGTGTAACAAACTCATATGTGGCTCATAATGTAGACACTTAAAATTGTCCTGAATGATATTACACACTTGAATCTGATTACTAACACCATTTCATCCTAATTTCATCTCCCTTTCATCTGTTTAATTAAATGATCCTAGTTGTTTAATTAAATGTATCAACTTCTCCTATTAATCAAATGATCATTTGACTAATTCATCCTCTTCCACTTTACTGTCCATCTTATTTAATGAAATAATGCAAATTATTTGATTAGATTGCTTATGTCCTCTCATTTCATTAAATAATCTTAATTATTTAATTAAATGTCATTTGAACCCCTTTCATTAAATAAATAAATTATTTAATGATAATCCTAAATTCACTCAACTTGCACAACTAAAACTTTGTTTTAATTAACTAATTCCTAATTTTTCTCACCCTCCTAGCACTTGTAAGGGAATATTCCCATGGAATATTCCTCCTTTGCACTTTCCTCCAAAAGGGAATATTCCTCCTTTGCACATTCATCCCAAAATGGAATATTCTTTCCTAACAAACTTTCTAACAACTTTGAAAGTGTGTTTGTTTGAATCATTGTGAGCCACTGATTGACTCTTTGATGATCTGTGTGATCTTGCAATCTCATCCATTGATGAGAATCCTTGATCCATGTCTTCACCTCTGATTGCATCTCAACCCTTGATTTACCTCACATTTTGGAGAGAAATGGATACACTTCCATCAAAGCAACGTTATTTTGCATGTTTGAATACTATCCTTATTCATCCTTACATCCATTATTAGCTTTTTCATCCATCCTTAGTATAGTTTCTTCAATTTTAGCTTAAGATTTCATCAATGGAGTTTGATTAGATGCTCATTTTATCTAAGGGATTGGGAAAGGGTCATCATTCCATATCAATACGACACCAATCCCTCAATGGGATGGGGTTTGGAGTTTTAGCTTAAGTTTCTTTATGAATTCATGGTTTATTTCATGCTTAGCTTAATGGTTACTTGGTTTGAATCTTTCCAACATTTCATGGGGATCGTAGCTTAGTTAGTTAAATATAGCTTAAATTCATATGGATTTGGTGTATTTAGCTCATACTATGACTATGAACACATTTTGGCGCTAGGAGGGCTTGAACCAAATTTATTTGATGAATTTCTCTTGATTTTTTGTGAATTGTAGGTTCCAGGGAAATAGTGACATATTTGACGGCTACAACAACATGTTTGAATATAGTGACACCTTTGATTCAATTACAACGACGCTTTTAAACTATGGCGATGCCTTTTAAATATTGCGATGTTATATTTTTTATTAATGTTGTGATTTTGAATATAGCAATGCTTTGGATATAGTGACACATTTTATGTCACTATTTTTTGTAGAATAATGCTATCACATTTCACTAGAGTGATGCATTTGACTTTTAGCAATGCATTTGATAGATCTAAAGTGACACTATTGCAAAACAACACTTTTGCAGGTACAATAGAGAGTCAAATTTTTGTGTGTACTTTAAATTTTCAATTTCATATACTCTCTAATCTTTTACTGACATCTTGTTTTGTTTTTGTGAGGCTAACTTATTTTGTAGATTTGGAAAGGAGCAAAAAACTAGGAAATTATTTACCCTAACTCGGGGTCATAACTTTCTACTCGATGCTCAAAATTCAAATTTGTTTGCACCATTGGAAAGGTCTCCAAGAGTACTAACTCAATCCTTAAAAATTAGTAGCTATGAAAACCAATTTTTAGGGAACAATGCAAGTTTCAACCCCAAATTCTGCTTTGAAGGCCTTTGTAAATACGATTTACTAGAACATAGAGAATATAATTTTTTTTTGAAAATTTGGATTTTTTAGTTTTTTCTTAGTTTTGTTTATTGTAAAAGTGTTTTTACACTTAGGGGATGATATAACCCCTCATATACTACTTTTTTTCATGTTTTAGGACTACTAAATTTCCATTGGGTTTTAAAACTTATAATCTTAGGACAACTAGCTTTCAATTGGGCTTAAAATTCACAAATGTTTTAAGTCTTTTCAAAGTTGGTTAAAATTGAACCCATACATCCTCACCATTGTGATATTGGTCAAAATTGAACAACACAAATGAACACTTCCATTGGTGCTATTTAAAATGAAGTCATTGCTGCAATATGAGTTAAAATGAATGAGTGTTTTTCGTGCTTACTTTGCTTGTGTAGACTTGTAGTGCATATCCACTCCCCTTGCGCTTCGTGTGATCTTGGGTGAAGAGAAACACTCTAATTATACACACTTTTTTTCTCACCCCCAAGAAACTTGCTACGTATTCACTTCCCTCATGCTTCATGCATTCTTGGGAAAAGGGAAGTTGCATTTGTGTTGTCGTTATTAGAGAGGACTTTCCATGTGATACATCCTGTAATGGAGAACGCATGGTGATTCTCAAGCCCATTTATTGGTGGGATATATGAATCTTGTGAATGTGCCAAAAGGAAAGTAACTTGTATTCATGACCAACTGCCACTCATGCCTACTCTCATGTAAATGAATGGCTCGCTTAGGGGAAGGTAGAGACTTTAGTGTCTCACATGTGTTGTATACCACATGATGCTCACAATTTCATTAAACACCTTGTCTTAGTAACCTATCCTTGTTTTAGGAAATTTTCTTTGAAAGTGGTGTATTGGAAATTTACTTCCAAGAAGTTACTTACCAAGTCTGATTGATGGTTGAGGAATAGAGCTCAACAGTTCATCCTCTTCTACAAAAGCTTAAGGTGGTGATATACCTTTATTTGTTCCCTCTATAAGTTGCATGTAAAACCATCCCTTCGGGGCATGAGGTAGGCCCACCTCAAAAAATGTACCCACTTGATCTAGGATTGTTATTGCTTGTTCTTGTTGAGTCAATTTGACACTTTTCTTGGTTTCAAAACAACTTAAACAAACATCAACATGTTGATCAAATTTCAAACCCTTTGGACTTAGTGTGGATACCTTTGAAAAGTCTTATATTGCTACTTGTACCTAAGGATTTTATCTTTAGAGGCTTCTAAATATTTGGACTTCTATATTAATTCACACTTTCCAAAGTCAACATAGGGAACTATGACCTTAGCTTCTTGATTTTCACATATTGGACTTTGTGGAATGAAGGTTGCTTAGTCGTAGAAATTTTAGTTTGAAATTAATTAAGACATATTGATATGGTAATAAAGCAATCTCACTAAATCAAAGTTTAAAACCAAATGAACACACCACACATTGGGATTATTTTTGAAACATATTGAATCCCAAGAAACAAAGTGAAAGAAGGAAAAGTATTGCCAAAAATTGAGTCAAAAGTTCTATTTTCAAAACATTGAGTTCTTAAGGTTTTATCACTTTAGAGGTAAAGCATGTTTCTCACCATCTTGGTCTTGTAAAAAAATGGCCCCTTTTAGGTTAACACATTTTGGGTCAAAACATCTCATCCATCTTCACACATTTTACATTTCATTTCACAAACAACTTTTTAAACTTTGGACACATTAACATTCTAGACTTAGGTTATCGATTAAACCAATTCCCTAACTTAGCTATTTGTGTGTAAATTAATCCATTTCCATACACTTAGTTGAGTTAGTCATCATCCTTCTGAACAAGTCTATCTTAAAGGTCACAAGTATACCTTTAGATTTACAAGTTCATTAGCACATTTTATCCAAAACACAAAAACATCAACCTTTAAGTCTAAAGTGTTGTCCAAAGTTTAGAAAGTTCATCCTCTATATCATTCACCCCTTTTTCATCATCCTCTCACATCATTTGTCCAAAACAACTTAGAGGATCCATTTTATCAACAACACAAATCTCAACACACCTCTCCCATAGTTGACCCACAATTTATGGTTACAATGAGATCACAACACATGAGAAAAATAGAGCAAACCAAAACCACATCTACCACAAGAAATACCATCCCACAAGAATTTGATCCTAGGAGCCATTCTACCCCTTCACAACAACTACAAAATCCATTAGACAAGGGATATGAGGTAGAAGATGTCACAAACAACCCACTTGTTCTCACTGAGGAAGAACTCCTTGATTACGAACAAGATCTTAAAACAAGCCACATCATCAACACTTTGATGAAGAAAAACCCTACACAATACATGCTAGCTTTAGCAAAAAAAGGTTCTAAACTCCCTTCTACATTTAAATTTGACACAATTAGGGAACAATCCTTAGAGCATGTGGCTTCAATTCCTCCAACTTTCATCGCACAACCCTTGGCACAAGGCTTGACTCCATCTATGATTCAACTAACTTCATCCCTTGTTCCAAATCAAACATCAACTCCTAGTCTTGCAACTAGAATTGCCACCAACCTTGGTCACATTCCTAATATAGAGGGCAACACACTTTTGGGTATACAAAGCACCAACCTTCCCCAAAACATAAATTGGGCACCAAAATTTGGTGCCCCGTCACATTCTTCCACCACCATTCCTAAACATCCTCTACATCCATACGTACCCCTCATATTCCATAACACAATGATGGTCTCAACTTTTCAAGTGCGACCATCTTCATCCATCACCACAAGTACCACAAGTGTTCCTAACACTACACAAGGTAATGTGAATCAAGTGACTTAAGTAGAACAACAAGGGAAATTTAACACCCTTACACAAGGTCAACCCTTAACAAAATAAGGGACATCTTCATCCAACCACCCAATTGGCCCATCAAACCCATCTATCATGAATCCAAATCAAAGCTACCCATTGGTCACAAATCCTATCAACCAAGGTAACACCTTGGCCCCCAATCAAACATGACAAGGGAACTCTCCACACATCACTCAAGGGAACCCTTCTAATCAACTGACCCAAGGTCCAAATATGCCATCGCAACAACAAATGGTACCATCATCTTTACCATTGGTCCCCCAAGCCATGCAAAATCAAACAGAGCCCCAAACTTACATTCCTCCATCCCAATCAACAATTTTACAAGGAATGATAGTGCAAAACAACCCCCAAACACTCACCACACAACAACCATCTCAAAACAATCCACAACCCATTCATACCATGATTACTCAAAATCCATCTCACATATCCCAACATCAAAAAACTTCCATGTTGCAAGCACAACAAGCTCACACTCTAGCTTTGTAACAAGCACAACAGGCTTATCAACAAGCATTGCAAGCACACAAATCTCAAACTCAAGATTTGCAACAAAAACAAGCCTAACAACAAACTTTACAAAACAACAATATTATCAACAAGCATTGCAATAGCAACAAGCCCAAGCACAAGCCTTGCAACAATAGCAAGCTCAATGTCATGCCCTAAATTTTACACTTAGGACATGAACACAACTTACAATTTTTTTTTCAACTAATTACGTAAATCACCATTCACTAATAATCGTGCACACACATG
Organism: Sequoia sempervirens; assembly: GCA_007258455.2. Lineage (NCBI taxonomy): Eukaryota > Viridiplantae > Streptophyta > Pinopsida > Cupressales > Cupressaceae > Sequoia > Sequoia sempervirens. The sequence goes on from VDFB02189799.1 coordinate 6,209, forward strand.
ATTATGCATCTATACACAATGAATGATGTTGGTTGAACAACATTGAAATTTGTAACGTCGCCCAAAGGTGAAGAGTAGGTACAAATTCCTTTGCTCTAGCATTTATGGCTTTACCATCGCTATCTCTGCTAATAATTTGATTGTTGATCCCTAAATTAATAATGATGCTACAATATCATTAGTTAAACAATATTATTAACATTAATATTTCCAGGGAAGTGATAATGTCATTACCTTGTATTTATCATATGCAACACTAATAACATTTAATCACGCTAAACTAGTATTGACGTGATCAATATTTATTTTTCACACTCCCTACTAAGGAAATAACAATATTAATTCAATTAGTCTATTTTGTAACAACTTTGATATCAAAACAATGTCATCACTATTGATGTCATTTAGAAATGCAACGTTATTGTATATGCAACCATTATTGTTGCTATATGTATCGTGCGGTATCATTTCTCTTAGTTTGATATATAGAGTGTCAATCCTCCATCAATCATTACTTACTAGAATCATTGTCTATGTTAAAATATTATTTTTAGAGGATAACTTTATTATATTTATGACACTCATTGATTGAATCAAATTATTAATGTATCATAATATTAATTATGGGTATGCACCCTAATTATGCGACTTTTACCACATAGTCATCCTTATTATATCTAACAATATTTCACAATCTAGAATATTGACTTCTTATCTCTAATAGTAGAATTTTGCTATTTGATAATGCTAGTAGTGACATTAATACTTATACTAATATACTTATTAAAATTAAAACTATTAATATCTTGTTAATATTAATATTTATTGTTAGCATTTAATATTTAATTTACAAATTAGTTCTCATGGACTATCTTACTAGAATAAATGAATAAATTAATTAAATAATTATCACTTCCGAAAAAAGATGTATTAACATTCCAACTACAACACATTCTTATAACCATAAAAAAAGATTAATCTTAAACAAAAGTACTAATAAATTAATAATTAATAACATACTATTAATTAACTAACTTTATTAACTTAATAAGTCTTAACCTCTTTCTAATATATTGACCTTATTAAGATTTTATTGAATTTCTTACTTATAAATTACCAAAGATTGGGTTGGGCCCACTTCAAATATTTTATGATATATATATATATTTGTTTTAATCAATGCGATGAATTTACAAAAGGAATGACAACCAAAAGCTATCCAGGAGAAGCTACGAAACAATTGTCCTCAAGAACACCACAATCTAACAAACATGACACAAACTACAACAATAGTGAACAACTGCAAGAGAAACACAACATACACAAGAACCAATCACACATTACAATAGCAACAAATAGTTGCAAGAGAACACACATCAAATACTAAATTTTAACATACGATGAAGTTTTCTAGAACATATTACATCATTTTTATGCAGTTGCAATAGTTTCCATTTGATCTTGTCCAAATGAATGCTGATTTTGACGCTACCTTTGGGACCCTTTGTAGTTGCGAACATAAGAACACAATTTTCAAAATAATGTCAAAGTAAAACCTTAGCATTTTTTATTCCAGATGAATGTTATGATTAGAAAAAATAGCCATACATCTACTTTTCCATATATTAAACAAGATAATATGCCTTATAGAATCAACAAAAAAATTATTATGCAATCCCAAGCCAAAGATAGCTTCTTTCCAACTCAAAACATGCTCAAAAATCACAGGGAGATAAGTAAAAATAGCTTTCCATTTCCTTTTTGTTAGAGGACAATTCTAGAATATATGTTTTAGACTTTCCATACATTTACAAAAAGGGCATTTAGTTGGCTAAAACTACATATGACCCAACCTATCACCAACAGGTAGTTTGCAATGCAAAATTTTCCAAGCCAAAATTTGAACGTTAGCTTCAATTTTTGAGTGCCATATTTGATAGCTAAGTTTCCTCCAAGTTTTTTCTTTAAACCTGCAATTCCATTTCAAATTCAATCTAGGAGTTAGAGGCAACTATGGAAGCAACCTCGAATAGGATTCTTTAAGTTTAAACAAAGCAAACTGAGTCTTTGACAACCACCACCAATCCTTGAAAGGATTACAATGAAGAGGGGTGCACATCTTCATAACCAGCTCCAAAGGAGCCAATGAGATAACAAAAATAAGAAAAAAATTATATTTACAAGGTAGACCAAGGTTATCCTTAATCATTTTCCAATTGACCCACTCATGAGTGTTAAAATCCCACAAGTCCTCAAATATTTGAACTCCTTTTTTAAATAAGTAATAAGCCAACCTTGGAAATGCCTCAACAAGAGGTTGTCCCTAATATTGCACCAATTTATTCCACCAAATCAATGAAGAACCAAGACTAAACCCATGTTGAAGGGAACTTTTCCAGCCTAAGAGAATACTAACTTGCTGCCATGCCTTCCAAATAGAAAGTAAAGGAAATGAAGCTTTAAGATGGAAGAAAGGTGCCATTAATTTTTTATCTTCCCAGCTGACAGCTTGCCATTTACCTTTGATAGTAGCTTGGGAGATTAAAAAATGAACCGGATTTTTCCATGGAGCATCTCCATTAACTAATATGACTATCCACTTAGCTGCTAGGCAAGTCCCTTGTGTCCTTGGATCCAAAAGCCCCAATCCACCTTTAGCTTTGGGTTGAATGCAATGAAGCCAAGACACAGATATAAACCCTGCCTTCCCACCCTAATTAGCCCATAAAAAACTATGAACAATTTTGATGAGGTCTTCATACCCTTTCTTTGAAGGCATCCAACAAGAAGAGTAATAGACATGTGAAGCCAAAAAGATTCAGTTCACCACTTGAATTTTCCCAGCAAGGGACAAGAATTTGTTTCCCCAAATACATAGTTTATTTCTTAATTTTTGTAAGTACCAATTCCACATTTCAGAAATAGAGACCCCCATCCCAAATGGGATGCCAAGGTATCGAGTAATCTTCCCATGTTTAATTTGTTTCCACTCTTTAGGAATCCACCAAAGAGAGGGACCTGATTGAACCATCAAGAATTCAGTCTTGTGGTGAGCAAGTTTAGAACCAAAAACTTCACAATAAAGGTTAAAAACTCCCATGACATTATTAATCTCCTTCTCAAAGTTCTGAATAAACAACATGCTATCATCCGCAAAATGAGATTTTATCACCATAGTATTGTGAGGAATTGTAACCCCTTGAATCAAATTCCATTGCCTATATTTTTGCAGCATGTAACCAAGAGCATCAATATCAAGCACATATAAGAAAGGAGACAAGGGGAAACCTTGTCTTATTGAACGTTGTAAAGGAAAGATGTTAGTCAATTATTTATTAATCACTAATTGAGCATCAACATCACTGAACAACATTTGAACATATCTACAAAGTTTAGGCCCAAAACCCAACAATTGAAGCATTTTGATTATAAAACTCCACTGCATTCTATCATAAGCTTTGTCAAAGTCTAGCTTGACCAAAAGAGCCTGTTGTCTTGATTGTTGAGTCCATTCCAAAGTTTCCCAAGAAAGAATAAGGTTATCTAGGATGAACCTTCTGCCAAGAAACCCAGTTTGTTTAGGTCTGACAATTTCCTTCACAATTGGTTTAATTCTTGTTGTAGCTTTAGCAATGATTTTGTAGGAAGTATTCAATAGAGTGATAGGGTGCCAACCTGAAATTGTATCTTCATTTTTCTCTTTTGGAATGAGTTTAATTAAGCCCTTGTTTATATTTGGCCCTAAAGAACCATGTTCCAAAGCCTCCAAATAGACCATATAGAAATCTTCTTTAATGTGCTGCCACATTTTACAGTAGAATTCCACTGACAACCCATCTATACTAGGAATTTTATAAGAAGGCATAGAGAACACATCATGTTCTAAGTCCTCAATGGATAGGATATGGTCAATAAACTGCTATATTCTGAATCCACCCTCTTAGGGATATAATCTTTTAGTATATCTTCCAAAGATGCTTGTGCATCATGCCAATGTGGGTCTTCTTTAAATAGCTCCTCATAATAATTCAAAAAAACCCTTTTATCTCAACTTGTTTGGTGTAGACCAAACCGGAATCATCTTGAATAGCACCAATAAATTCTTTCTTGTGCTTATAATTAAGATACTTAAAAAAATATTTGGAGCCTCTATTCCCCTCCTTAATCCGATGTAATCTGGCTCTAATTTTAGCTCCCTACCCCTTATAAATGTCCATTCTACGAATTTGTGATTCTAATGCAACCATCGAAGTTTGTAAATTATAATTAGAAGGATTGGCATTAGGTAGTTTTTTGGTGTGTTCTAACTTCCCTTGCAAGGTTTAAAATTTACATTTCTGTTTCCAAGCTATTCTTCTACCATAGGCACGTAAGAATTCAACACATCTAGAAATAGCATTATGCCACCATTGTCTATATGATTCCCCTTCAATAGGTTTAGGGAAAGAATTCCAAAGACCCACCAATGCTTCCATACAAGACAAATTTTTTAAATGTGAAACATTGAGTTTGTAAGGTAACTCAGAGTTCGTTTTACTATTTTCAACACCAGAAATAGTACAAAAGATAGGATAATGATTAGAAAGAGTTGTAGAATAGTCAACTCTGACCATTAGACCTGAGATATCTTGAATGACATAAATATTTGGAGAGATATCAAATCGGTCAATCCTACTCAACGTCCTATCCTCCCCAAATCTGCAATTAGACCAAGTGAACCAATTACAATCATGGCTGCCCATTTTGTTGTGAATAGGATCAACAACCCATATTGTATTGCAAAAAAAAAATCACTTATCAAATTCTTCGTTACTCAACTTGCTATGGCTAAGCCAACTGCAATCATTATGGTGTTCCACCATATTGAAATCACCACCTATATTAAATCCTAATTTTATTCTTTTCCTTAGGAAAAAAAGGAGGGGGATTACCTTAGCTAAAAGAATGAACTAAGGAGATTACGTGGAAGGCAAGGCTTTCTTTTTTAAAATTTTATATTTATCTAAAGCACATCCTTTACAAAGAGGTGTGGGGCTTAATTCCTCATATATTTTAGACATTGATTATTGAGAGTGTATATCCCATCAAATGTTTACCGTAAAATTAAAAAAAAGTTTCGTGGATACTCCAATTTAATCTTACCAAAAGTTAAAGGAAATGAGTTAAGGAAATTACAATGAAATCAATAATATTTCGGGTCCATTTTAAATGGCTTGCCTCTAAATATTTAAAGAAAAATAATGCATAAGTTATGAAGTTTATTTATTTATTTTAATTTTCCTTATATGTTGGGCACCACTATAACAAACCCTATTTTCTATTTCATTGCTTGTTCTTTGCAGGAATGGGTGTGCGGTGGGAGAAGATGGCAAGGCATGCAAATTTGAAGCTATTGCAGACATGGGTGAGATTGGTGGCATAGGAAAGCAAGATGTGGAGTCATGGTTAACTGCAAAGTATCATAAAATTTGTTGTTTGTAGGGCTCAAGGTGATGGCTCGGGTAATTTAGAGAGTTTATTATTTTTTTAATTTTTGGTTTGCCATTACAGAAAGGATTTGGGTTGGATACTGCAGGGAGGCAGAACATTTATTTAAGTGCCATGGACAATATTGCATAGGATTATTATTTGGTTTTTATTTAACTCATCTCTGCCAAATTGTCCAAACAATCTCTTCAACCTACCTTTGTTTTCACTGGTTGTGTGGAGAGAATTAATTAGTTTACTTATATTTTGTTTTCCTATCTTCTCCATAATGTTTCTTACTGCAACCCCATAATTTTGTTGTGTTTTTGTGTTATAGGGTTAATAGCGTATTTGGGGTAAGCAATTGCATTGAGGCGAGCAAGACATATTAAAATACTATGAGTAGCACTACATAGGAATTTTTCTTTGAATTATTTTTATTCAACTTATGAGATTATATTAAATACTACATAAATGTATTTATCTCTTCTATTTTTTCCTTATGTTCATACAACCAGTAGTTGAGTTCATCCCACAATATGAACATGAATTTATAGTACTTTATATGCATGAAATACCTCAACACCGAGACTATTTCACTGACCAAATCTAGAATGCTTTAGCTCACAAGATGGTTTATTACATCTATTGGGAAACATGATGAATAATGAATGTTGCAGGTTATGGTAGATGTATGCTGTTGGCGTAACAACTAACACCTCTGGAGTACAAGTTGTTATGAACAGCCTATGCACACTACGCAATGAGTGCTCTTCGAATTATGGAGGGGAAGCTCCCTCGATGTGCTTTGACAAATATACTTTGCAAAGGAAAAATAAGCTAAAACTACTTCCTGTCTTTTTGTTTCAGCTGCTAGAGGCACAAGACTTTCTTGAAAGAACTTTTACGTTGCAGCTGAGTTTTCTCTGGTTTTGCAAATCAACTAAACTACAACTTATATCTATCCAATCTCCTCAGGAAAACAGAGCAAGAGGAAACGGAGCAAGGTTTGACTATCTGATGATAAGCGGGTTTAGACTCTCTACTTGAAGGCAAGGTGGCACAACTATCATCTCAATCTAAACCAACTTATTGGGCACAACAGATTTAAGAATTTACTAAGACGATCTTACGAAACCCTAGGTGGTATAACACTTGATCGAATCAGCAAAGCCTTCACAGAACAGCCTTTATCTTTATAATCTCACGAAACCCTAGGTGGTATAACCTTCAATTATATTGATAAAGATCCACAAAACAGATTTATCGCTGCAACTTCTCGAAACCCTAGGTGGTATAACGATCGATCACAATGGTAAATTAACACAAAACAACCTTATCACCTTAATCTTTTGGAACCCTAGGTGGTATAACAATTGATTTCAATGATAAAGATGTTCAAACAGATATATCTAATCTATGGAAAGAATTCAGCATCACAATCTTTCGAAACCCTATGTGGTATAACAATCAATTGCAATAGTGAAGACACATGAACAAATACGAAAAAGAGCAATATTGAGGGCAAGGTGGGCACAGCATATATTTCTCTCTCAAGCAAAAGTTATTTACAAATGAGCAAAAGCTCTTATTTATATACATCAAGGTGTAGGGAACCCTAAAATCACCTTGTGTCATCTATAGTTCCTGCAACATGCAAGCAATGTCAAACCCTAATTAAGTAAACCTCTGAGTTAAGCGGGAAACTACCCTACAGGTTCTTGGAAACATCTAATCTAAAAATGGACATCTGTGCGAGCATGCACGTCCTTATTGAAAACAAGTTAACTGGAAGACTATCATCAGTTAACGAAAACCCTAAATACAACTCCAAGTGAACAAGGCGATTCTCAGAATAGGTATGCATGTGATGACAACCCCGAGTTAACTGAAAAGGGTAACATCCAGTTTAACTCGTGTGTGTGAAGTCTATCCTGAGAAGTGGGAACTGAAGTTGACTGTGTGTGATCTCGAGCAATCAACCCCTCAATGAGATTTATTGCATGTCACCCATGCGGGCGATGAGACTCTAGCGGAAAGATTGCTATGCGATGCGACATGTCCTCACCGGTGATGCGAGGTTCCCTTCTGCTCCTCGTTGCTTCATCGAATAATGCTGACATGACTGTAAGCTGAGTAACCTTACAGCCAACTGTCTCCCCACTGAAAATGGTATGAATGAGTGCCTGAAGCTCTAATTGAACATCGGTAAGCTCCACGTAGGCACCACCCTCGATCTGATAACGGCACGGTAAGCGAGACACAAGAGTCCTCACGAACCGGAGTGCACTAGTGGCGTGCTCTCTACTCTCAGCCAACTCTGATGCCAAGCTGTCCTCTATCTTTGCTCTGAAAACCAACTGTGTCTTCCAAGAGTAGATAGCCTCTCTGTCTTCTGCATCTGTGACTGTGTCATAAGCCAAACTCAGGTGAGCAATCATAATTTCATCCCTGGGTTTGTTAATAGGCATATCCCGTTCCTCATCCTGAAGACGAATACGGAGCTCTCGTGCATTGTACCGCAACTGATATAACTCTGTAAGCATAGTACAGCCTCTAGCAATGAAATCTTCCTCCCATTCCTCCAAACACTTGCCATATGCAACTAAATGATTGAGCTGACTTTGCTCTACTGGTGGCTCAAGCATCGGTGGGAGTGTGTTGATGGCTTCTGGTCTGTGCACAAGGCTAGAAATGTACTGACGAAGCTGTCTGATTTCAGCTTTGAGGGCTGCTTTGTCTTCTCCGTCCTTTAGTATTCTGTCCCTGGCACTATCTGTAGCAACTTGTAGAAGATCAACCTAAGTCTGGCGTGTGCTGCGACCAAGGTTGACTGTGATAACTTCAAAATCCTGAGACTCTAATTCAGCCAAGTTCTTCCCTTGTGGAGGTACGGCGGTCTCAACGACAATCTCCATGTCAGTGTTTCTCTCTACGTGAACCATGTTCTTAACTCTCTTATCTGGCGCATCTTGGTAAATGTCATCAAAATCAGAATGATTGAGAACATAAGATGGCTGCCTCCTCTTCC
>VDFB02189803.1:0-17257 GCA_007258455.2 Sequoia sempervirens
AAAGAACAAATGATTAAGCTAAGGATTGTATTTGTTGTTATAACTTTAAATCTAGAGAATTCTTAATTACCAATTATTATTTGTGCATTTCTATATGAATCCAATTGAATGCCTTTCCATATCATTATGGAAAATTTTATTATTGCAACCCTAACTCTAACACTAATTAAACCTTGACCCTAACCTGATTGAACTTGTATTATAACCCTAACTCTAACACTAATTGAACTGTAATTGTAACCCTAGGTATTGTTGAAACCTAACCCTATTTGTATCAAAACCCTAGATAACTCTAATTGAACCCTAACCCTAAAATAGACAATAAACCTTACCTTAATTGAACCCTAACTCCAATCCTAGCCCTAATTTAAGACTAACCTTAACCCTGACCTTAATTAAACCCTTATTGAATTATAACCCTAATTGATCACTAACCCAAATTGAATACTAATTGAACCTTAACCCTAAGTGAATAGCAACCTTAATTAAACTCCAACCACAATCCTATTTGAATTTTGACCCTAATCATAATCATAATTCAACCCTAAACATGAGTTCAATTAAGTTTAAGGTTCAAATAGGGCTATAATTTTAATTAAAAATTGTGTATAGGATCCACTAGGCCAGGGTTGGGGTTGGGGCAAAGATTAAGGCCCCATGATAGAGCTTCTGGGGTTAGTGCTAGGGTTCACCTCAGCAAGGGTTAGCATTAGGCTAGGCTATGGTTCAATTAGGTTCATTAATGTTAGTTTTAGAATCATAGTTATGTTTTAGGTTGGATATAAAATTATAGTTAGGTTTGAAGTTAATTAATGTTAGTTTTAGGGTTGGGGTTATGGTTAGACTTATAATTAATGTTAGCATTGGGATTAGATTCTATCACTTTAATAAAAATAATCTTCTATAAATTCATTCAATTTTTTTTTTAAATTATATAATTTAAAATATTTTCAAATTTACCTATGTTGATATATGAGAGATATAGCAATTCTAAACTCTATACAATTTATAGTTAACTTGACATTGTGTATAAAAAGGTTTCAGTTATGAATGTTATAATATAAAAAATAAATGTGTTTTCAATGTTTATTTGTCACTTTAAAAGATGTGCCAATAATGTTGCAATCACTAATGATTACATAATAAGTAAATTTATCATTGATTTTTTGGATATAAATCAATATTTCCAAATTTATCTATAATTTTATTTAATTTTTCTTAATTATATTAAATTATATTCTATTAAATTGTTAAAAATTTGCTATTATAAATAATTTTATGTGCTTTATAATTAGTTGATATTGTATAAAAAAGGCTTAAGCTATGAATGCTATAATATAAAAAAGATAAATTTGTTTTCAATGTTTATTTGTTAGTTTGATGAGAAACAATGCATAGTAATGATTAAATTTTTCTTGATTGGTTAAGGGATATTGTGAAATTATTCTATGTTAATTCTTAATGTTATGAATGCTATATATAAAGAAAAATATTTATAATATATTTTTAATGCATCTTTATATTTTATAAACAAACATCTAAAATAACAAGAGCTGCAGAGCAGCAAAGTTCCTACCATAAAGTTTTAGAATAGTTTTGTTTGTATTTGTTGTGTTTGTTGTGTATTGCAAAAGGCCTAAATCAAACATCAAAAATCTCAATTGAACCCATATGCTTGTTTTGTTGATTGCAAAGTAGTGGACAAAAGCATTGCAATAGTCATTGGACCAAGACCACAAGGTAGAGGATTAATTGATGAAGTTATTCTTGAATCCTCTTCATAGGAAACATGACCGACTAATTGGTATTCTCTTTTAGCACTAGGATCCTACAAAAGTGGAAGCAATAGTTTTAATTTGCTATATATTAACCATATTTTACTTACAAATTTTTTTTGAAAAAAGAAGTTAGAAGGTGTCATACCTCTACTACATTTAAGCCAAGATAAATTAGTACTACACCAGGTTTCAACCAATCACCATGAACCAAATTTGGCTTGCCTACTATCTAGAATCACAACTACATACTATAGACTCATCACTGTGTGCACTGATGTTTGTCTAGGGTATTAATTGTTTAACTTAGGCATTGATGTGTATACCCGTAGCTTCTAGATCTTCTTGTCTCATTTAATTTTTTGTCGACATCCCTATCTCTAGATAAGTCATAACCAAATTCTAAGGTCATCTCTAGATGGGCATGCTCTCTGCCAAATATGATGAACTAGGGCATGAATGAACTAAATGTGTTACATATCCATCAATGTTAAATTATTTGGATGATCAGAAAAACTTCAAGAAATTGTAGACATAAAGAGAAAGATTAAATAAAAACTAAATGAGATACACTCTTGACAATCTTTGTTTGGGATTTTCACTGCTATTTGGTTCTATGTTATATTCTTTTCAAAATTAGAATTTTTTTTATTATGATCAATTAGAATAGACTCTACAAGAAATGCATAAATATATTGTCTTGTGTAAGAAGCCCATGAATAGAAATAATAATTTGTTGATAAATCACAAGAGATAACTCTTTGCAGTCAAACACAAATCTCTAGATTTTTCACACTAATCCAATAATTATCGCCAATGAATCAGAATAGTAGTATCAATCTTAGTTCAATGATATATGTCAATATCAAATTCATAATTAACAATAAATTTTAGATACTCCACACTAGACACTGAAACAAATTGAAAAGTTGTCTTTATTTGCATCTCCTCTAGAAACTCATCTATCTTGTAAGTCAGGTAACATGTGCAAACACTATGTACTGGCTTGTGTTGCTAGAATTGGTAGTCATGTAAATTTTTGTAACATACTAGCTAGTATAAGTTCTACACTAAGGGCCTCTACCATTTTGATGGAAAAAATACATGATAATGGGTCTCTTTAACTTAATCCCCTAATTTATGAAGAAGACCCTATGGGGGATGATTAATCAAATTGAAAAAGAAGACATTTCATTATGCAATTAGTACTCCCCTAGTTGAAGTTGACAAGAGGTATATGTAGTATAGAAGTTTCCAAGTCAACTTATTAAAGGTTTTGGACATATCCAATTTGATAATCATTCCAGAATAACAGTAAAATCTTGAGAGATTGAATGGTTCTCCAGGTGTAGGTGGATTTTCAAGGTGTAATGGCATAAACATTAAAAACATCATAACCCTAATTAAATCCTAATTGAACCCTACTTGAACCTTAATCTAAATGAACCCTAACCTTAACCCTAATTGAACCATAAACCTAACTCTAATTAAACCTTAATTGTAGACTGAACTAAAATAAGCCTAATTGAACCCTAACTGTAACTTGAACTTGATTCTAATCATAACACTAATTGAATGCCAACCCTAACCCTAATTGAACCCGAACCCTAACTCTAATTGAACCTTGTTGTTGGGGTTAAATTAGGGTTCAATTAGCATTCTAGTTAAACCCCAATTGTAAGATTAACCAAAATAAGCCTAAATAAACCCTAACTATAACTTGAACTTGACCCTAATCATAACACTAATTAAATTTATCCCTAACCAGGTAATTGAACCCTAATTCCAACCATAAACCTACTTGTTAAACCCTAACCCTAACTCTTATTGAACCTTATTTTTAGGGTTCAATTAGGGTTTAATTAGCATTCTAGGATGGAGATTAAGGTTAGGTTAGGGTTAGAGTTCTGAATATCTTAATATTAGCTTATAGATTTGACCCTAACTATAATCATAATTGAATCCTAACCCTAACCCTAATTAAACTCTAACTCTAACCCTAACACTAACCATAATTAAATTCTCACTCTAACCCTAATCGTAATTAAATCCTATTGTTAGGGTTGAATTAGGGTTAGGTTTAGGGTTCAATTAGAGTTCTCGTATAAATCTTGGGGTTAAGGTTATTTATTTCTTGATATTAGTTTATAAATTTGACATTAATGATAACTATATTAAAGAAAGAAAAGCTAGTATATATTTTTATTGGTATGTGAAATTAAGTACTAATAAGGTTAGAATTATTAATGTCTTAACATGTTAGTTTATAAATTCAACATTAATGAAAAATATTACAAACACTTTGCAACCAAATTATTTTATTTTCCTAAAATTACATTAAATTCTAACATCAAAAAAATCAAAAACTACTTTGCATGCCTACTTTTGTATTTTTGAGTTCAATTACATATATTGTTCTTTAAATTTTTTTATTTTATTTTTTTCATTCAAGGGGTAAATGCTTTTGAACGAAGCTATGAACCGGATACAACCATTCAACAATACCACCCCAACGGGGTTTGAACCTTGGTGGCAAGAACAACAATGCCACCTATAAACCATCACACCATGCCAATACTGGCATATTGTTCTTTAAATTTGAATAACCAATCATTTTGTAAATTAATAATCAAATCACCACAATGTGTGTCTATATATATATATTATATATATATTACAAGAATAAGTATTTAAATCTAGAATTCTATTTCTATGTGAAATGAAGTATTATTAGGGTAAGAGTTATTAATCATATAAAAAAATTAAATCAACAAAATATTTTTAAAGCTTACAATTAATTTTAAAATTAAACTAAATTTTTATTTAAAAATTTTATAAAGTATTTATTATCTATTTTTTAAAATAATCAGTTAAAATATATTAATTATTCAATACAAATAAATTAAATAAAACTACATCCTATCTAATGTATACATCTGTAAAGGTCTGATTTGGTGTATGCAGGGATTATTTGCAATGCATTGGTATACTAGTTGATCATTCTACTATATTTAATATAATTAAATAAAATAAATATTATTTTCAAAATAATTCACCAATAAATAATTATAATTTGAGAATAAATTAAGAAATGAAAAAATATATAAAAGAACCTTTTTTTATTTCTTTGCATCCAAATGATTTCATTTTGTAAAATCATATTAAATTCTAACTTCAAAAAATCATAAAATATTTTACATGCTTATTTTTATATTTTTGAGTTGAATTGTGTTGTTCTTTAAATTTGAATAACCAATCATAAAGCAAATAAATAATCAAATCAACACAATATTTAAAACTTAAATTTCATTTTAAAATTAAACTAAATTCTATTTTCTAAAATTCATAGAATATTTATTACTTAATTATTAAATTCATAATTAATTAAATTATAATGATTATGTGATATAAATGAATTAAATTTAAATAGAAGTACATGTTCCTTTTAAAATAATTCAACAATCAAAGACTAAAATTTAAATTTAAAAGTATTCTTTATATTGTATTTTTTTCATTTTTACATACAAAATATAAAATATTTGAAGTTGATAAGTTTTAAATTTATTAATTATGATGATATCCAAAAACTAAAAAGATTCAAAATAATGAAATAGATTAATTACAAGTGACAACACACAAAATTCTACACTCGTCAATACTAACCATGAAAGTTGCATGGAATTTAATTTGAACATCTATGAATCTTTCGTCTTATATCTAATTATTTTTTAAAATGTTTAAGTTGTATACTTGATACGTAATTGAAAAATAATAGTTTAGATTGTATATTTTGTTAATAATTTAATGATATTTGTATTGTGAAATTAAAATAATAATTTAAGAGTAAATGTTCAAAACGATCATTTATTCAATATATATATATATATATATGTAAAAATTTTAATAACAATGAAAAGAAAATGTTAAAAGATTGTATATTTTATGAATATTTTAATAATTATTATCTTGAAAATTTTAAAATTAATTTCAAAAAAATCTTCATTAAAAATATTATACTTTATTGAATGGTGGTCATATAAACAAGTAAATAAATGAATAGAATGGAAAACATAACAAGTATACAATTTTGAAGAGTTCAAAAAAATTCTTTAAAATTGCTAAATGTTTTTTTGATTATGGTATTTGTGGCAAAAAAACCTTGAAAAGCTGCGATAAAAATTCTATGCTTCTTGAAAATCCACCCTTATCACTCAAAGTTTATTAGCCAATAAAATTGAGGAAAATTAATTTTTGAAATTTGAAAAGTTAAAAATCTTGCATGTTTACTTTAACTATATACAAATATTTGTCAAATAGAAAAAAAAGTTGAGTTCTCATTTGTTAAAATCAAAGTTATTAATAACTTGTTAAGGAAAAGGGGTCGCCTATAATTCCTTGGCAGAAACTAAAAATGTGATTGTAAAAAAAATACAACTTAATGAGTGAACATACATTTAAAGTTAAAAGTGAAATTATAAAACAAATTGTAAATTTATTTTATTTTTCTTCTATAAATATAATTTTTTTATTTGTCATCCGCCTAGTAATGCCCACTTCTCCTTTTAATGAATGTTTTATTTTGTAAGGGTTGATTTAGTGCTGACATTGATCTATTTCCTCGCATATCAATAGTCCGCCATCCCGCGATCGTGAATTGAAGATCATGAAACTACAGGCTACCATGTGTCCTATCCGGGGATCAAATTTGAGCTATTGCTAACCAACTACCATTTGATCTGAGCCGTTCCCCGCCATCTTGCGATGGTGCTTGGGTTGATTGCGAAATCACGGGCAGGCGCCACGTGTCTCATCCGATGAAGCCTAAAGAGTAAAGGAAACACTAGTTGGCTTTAAATGTATTAAGGGGCGGATTACTAAAGTGTTCTCCAGACGTACATGTTCTAAATTGACGGATATGTTATAATCTCACTGGAAAAGCTGCTCAAAGGTTAACGACATGCCTAGCGACTGTGTTAAAGGAACAAGATCAACGACGCCCGCTATCCCACGATTAGGGATTACAGGGATTGCGATATCACGGGCGGGTGCCACATGCCCTTCCTAAAGGATGAAATCTGTGTGACCATTGATGAGTTGTCTCTTCAAGATTGACGGTGCCCACCATCCCGCGATTAGGAATTTTGGGATCGTGATGTCGCGGGTGCCTGGCACATGTCTCATCCAATGAAGCCTAAGGAGTGAAGAAAGTGTTCACCGGTTTTAAATGTATTACGGGGCAGATTACTAATGCGCTTGTAAGATGCACATGTTTTATTTCAATGCAAATGTTATGATTTTAAGGGAAAAGTTGCTCGACAGTTAAAGGAAAGGACAACGACCATTTTTGAAAGAGCAGGATTTATGGTAAAAAGATCAATAGTGCCTGCCATCCCGCAATGGTAAATCAAAGGATTGCGATATCGTGAACAACCGCCACGTGGCATTCCTTTGTGGCGTATGACATAGTGGGCCCCTTTATTGTCGTGTTGGTGATTATGTCAGCCTGTTTTGAAGATGGTTGTCGATGATTTGATCAAATTGAAGGATCAATGGCTCAAATTTAAATATGTATTAAATTATGGTTGGAGCCCTTCATGCAGCCCACGAGTGGTCTTTAATGGTGGATGAGACATCTACTGGTAGGATTTGATCGACATAAAATCAATTTACTCATCTCATTTGTATCACAAAGCATCCAAGTATTTCGTGAAAACAGTTTCAGAGCCAAAGGTGAAATTGCGAGTAGCTATAGCCAAAAATTGGAGTTTGTGCGAAAAAATTCGTGAGTTAATTTTCTATGTTTCCCAGTCATTTTGCACCTAAATTTGGGAAAGGGGGGGTCTGCTATGCTTGTCACTGAGTTCATTAAAATATTTTGTTAGGGCTATTGTTTAATCATAAATTGTGAGGAATTACGGTATTTTTACTCTATAATTTCCTATCTCTGCTTAGTCATAGCCACTTCAAGTGTAACATTGTAGTGAGGCCCTAGTTTGTCTAAAATGGTGCCAACCAAGTAGCACTCTAGCCACATTGAGTATTTGAAAAGGTTCTGCATTTTATGATTTCTAGGATCAATTTCCATTATCAACAAATGAGAAGGAAAGGTTTGGTGTTGATGCAAGGAAAATCATAGGAGGGGTTGGTGTGTACTAATTTCAACATTGTTGATGTTAGAGTTCCACTCATAAGCTTAGAAATGTTTAGATTATGGTATGAACAGAGGAATTTTCCTCATCCTTTTTCAAAATGGATGGATGTACGACATGGGAAAGCTAGTAGTTCCAAATGTGTTCCTTGATGTGGACTTACTTAGGAGCAAAGGGTCAAAAAGATATGACCCTATCACACACGTAATCAGTCATAATGATGGAGGGTTCTATTAGAAATTAACAGAGATGTTATCCAACATACTTTTGATTTGACTGAGCCAAGTGATGACTTGGTTCCTATTAATCTTGAAGAAATGAAGCAGAAGTATACAAAATTCCAATCTCTTTTTAGGGTTAAGCTGCTTACACCTCATCTAGTTAAGGCAGGGGGTTCACAATTTCACATCAGCCTTAGTGACCGGGAACCTTCAAATTGAATTATTTTGGAAAGCTCTTCTCGGTTTCACTTCGTGCGAATGCCGCCTGCATACATGTTCATGGGGGTGCGGCAAATACAACACCCTAACTTCTCTATAAGATATGACTTTACTTCATTTTTGTGGAGAGGATAGATGAAGGACTCTCGAAGCTACAAAATGGTGATACTGGTACTCAATTCTTTTAGTATTACATGTTGATGCATATGTTCTTGTTTAAGAATGCTGATTTCTTTGTTGAGAAGATGAACTTAAGACAATCAATTAATAGAGAAAGATTGTCAAGACGTATGGCCGCGATTTGTTCTCAGAATAAGGAAAGCAATCATTCAATTATGCAATTTGATAATTGTTTACAAAGATTGAGTAGCCAGATTGATGGTAAATGTACCTAGGATCCTTGAGAAGTGCATGATTTCCTTAGGCCGAAGGAGAGGAAACCATAATTGAGGGTTTTACATAACTGGGGTGACATTATCCCATATCTAGTCAGCACTGTCCTGAGAATAAATGGATTTCAAGGAACCCATCACATACCGCCATACAACAGCCACCAAGCATCAGGGTTTGCAAAAGTTATGTATGCATGGAGTGTATCTATGAAGATAACTTAACTGGAAAAGGGAAGGGAACATTATTCCCTGATTATACAGTAGTGTCTAACTTTACATTTTCAAAGGGAGGTTGGACACATTTTGAAAAATTCTTTGTTGATTACCATATGAGATTTGGTCCAAGGTGACAACATGATCTTGAAGGTTTCTTTGCTCTTTTCAGACAAAGAATAAAAAGTGGCAAATTTGCACATGAGTTCAATTTCCCTGAGGACCTGATCAAGAATGAAGTTGATTTAAATAGACAGGAATTGAACAAGGAAAAGTGGATAGCTTTTAGTAAGCTACTGGATATTGTGCATGAAATGGATTTGACATATGATCCATTGATGGAATTTACTCCATACCACAAGAGAATTGATTTTTTAATGAATAATTTTAAGGAGATAATGACACTCTGACAACCAAAAAGATAAATTTAAGGCTAAGTCTCGATATGCAAGGACAAAGTGATATGCCAATTGAAACAAGGTCATTATGTCACCAAGCTTAAAGGTGGCCCATCTATAGGAGGAAAAGGGATAATCGGGCAAAGGATGAGGAAGAAGTAGATAGAAAAGGGAAGAAAATAATAAAGGCACCTTCATGACTAGGCCAAAAATTCAAAGTACCTGGGGCTATCAAAATCATTCAATTAAAATCTTCACCAGAGCACAGTCCCCCATCACCACCTCAATTCGAGCTAAGCCCTAAGAGGAAAAAGAACCGACACCTACCTCGAGACCCCAAATGAAATTATTCTTACCGATCAAGACATGCAGGTTTGTATGATGTCCCCTCCTAGGTCAGCTGAATTGGTTCTATCCGATTTGGATATGAAGGGTAAGAGTGTGCATGATGCAAGAATGGAGGCTTGCAAGGAGTTCTTAGATGACAATGCATTTGTAAAGACTCCTGTATTCTTGCAATTAGCATGGAGGATGAAATTTGAGGAATATCAAAATAAATGCAAGGAGAGAAGAGAACTAAGGCCTGACAGGTCAGATCAGGAGAATGATGAAGAAGTGAAAGCTGAAGTAATCGAAGAGTTTAAAAACATCACTCCTGAAGAAGGAAGACAACTAGTGAATCAGGTTGGTGTTTTGATTTTGCCTGAATGGGACATCGCAGATGCAGTGGCTTTCAGTACCATTATGAAGTCCAAGAATCCTTTTAGATTCAAGAAGAAGCATGCGCATTACAAAACTCTGCCTTTAGTGAATAATATGAGACTTTGGCAATTTGGGCATTGGCTCCACAAGGAAGAAAGCCAGACATTGCTGATATTAATCCAAATTTCAAAGGAAGATTAATAATAAAGAGGGCTTCAGAGACTACAACAACTGAAGCCACTAGTTTAACTGTGAATGTGGCCAAGTTGGCCCAAAAGACTGCTGAAAGGGAGGAGGCTGAAAGAAAGAGCCTAATGGAGAAGTATAAAATTTTAATTGAAGAATATAGTAAAATGCAACAGAGGAATGTTGAGCTGCAAACTGAAGTAGAAAGGTTCAAGTATAGACATACTGGGGAAACATCCAATGCTCCAGGAACTAGCACATAACCTCCCACAGTAGGGTCAATGCCTCTTGCTTCTCCAAATGTTTCTACACCAGGGTCTCCCATTCAAAATCTTGTTTACCTCTCCTCTAGAACAAGTTGATGAAGAAACAGAGTGCTCTCCAACAAAGAGGTAGCTCATGCAGAAAATTGATCAATTATAGACATCACTAAGGGTAAAAGAGGAGGGTTTTCTTTCAAAAAAAAAGAAATTGTTACTCTTGTTTTGGAGCATTTAAATGAAAAGGTGGATAATAAACTGCCCTCTATACATTCTTTGTATTCTTTGCTATTTGAAGCAATAAATAATATTGATAGGGATCAAGGGATAGTGATTCCAATAATTCAAAATTGGATCCCTAGGGAAAATAATTTAGATGTTATGAATAAAGCCTCAAGGTTTGATGTAAATAACAGGCCCCAATCATTGAAGCCTATTTATATATTAGTTAAATCATTGCAAGGTTTTCAGACCTTACCAGATGATCTAAGTAGGAAGATTAGGGAATTGGTAAAGAAATTTAATGATTGGGGTAACACACTATTACCTGATATAACTGATGAGCAGGGGGGAATCAGAACACTCCAACAATAGTAGGATCAAGCAAGTGAAGTCATCAATGATCAAATTAACATAATTTGTGATGACTCAGATGATGATTTGTTGGTAAATTGTATGGATAAGATTATTGGTACCAGCTCATTTTTGGAATCTTTTGAAAGAGATGCTAATCAGGTAGCGGTAAAGTATTTTCCTTATAGTACAAAGGCAAAAGAGGTGATTAATTTTGACTGGCCAACTGACGAAGAATACCAGAGGTGGGTGGTGAAGTATTTGAATGATGATGAGTAAAAAGAGTGGGCTACCGACAGGTGGCAAATCAGATGTTGTGGTTATAGCGTTTCCAGTTTTGTATGGATGACTTTCTTGGTGTGGGTTTCGCGTGGGTTTTTTTATTGCATCAACCTTCCTCCGCCAACATGATGAACGAGAATATGCTCCAAGATGATTATTGTTGTAATGTTTTTTGAACAAGAATATTTTTCAAGGTGGTGGTTGTTGTAACAAATTTTAGAATATCACCAGGTGCTCCAATTGACTGGTGACAGGTGTACTTTCTGGCCTGGTGCTTTTTTGCTCCTTCATTTTCTATAAGAAGGATTTCAAGGCCAGAAGTATGGGTTAGCAAGTTAGATAATTTTTGTCGAGTCTAGGTGAAGTTGCAGAGCGAATTGTAAAGTCCGATGGTTTTAGAGAAATACAATTTAGGTTTTGAGTCATTATGTAACAAGTTTTGAGTTCATAGAGATTTAATGTTGTATAACAATACTAGCATTTGAGTTGAAATGAATATTCGAGCTCATGTATCTCCATTGTACATGCATATCTAAACTTTCAATGAAATAACTAAGGGTTGTTTTATCCATCTCATTGTTGTGGTGTGTATGATTCTATTTTAGCTTTAATTCAAGGAATTAATCAAAATGCTTGAATGGGATTATAGGCGGATATGTGTTGTATAAGGATTTGATAAGTAGTCATGGGTTAGAATGCACACTAATGAAATTGTAATGCAATATTTTTAGGGATCTTATATGTGATGTATTAAATCTATTATAAACCTCTAGATGTTTATGAATTTGACTCCTACAATGGATATATGGCACTGATCTAAGTTGTAATTATTCGTGTAGTTCAGTATTTGTTTGTCTTTACCTAGAGCTTGCTACAAATTGCAAATCATTGACTATCTTCTACAATGGATTGTGTTTAGTTATCTCATGCTCCAGATAGTTGATATTGTCTATGAACAGCCAATTCTAGTTGATATTATCTTATCATGTTGAGCTATTAAGTGAGATCATCTGCTATTGTTAATTTTGTTTATAATAATGGTGTAGAGGTTGTAAACACATTAAGGGATCACCCTCCCGGGTCTTGTAGAGTCTGAAGTGTACGAGGCTTTTAAAGTACTCGTCAGTTGGTCCAGTTCCTTCGAACTGCCCTCGACTGGAATTGGCAATTCCATAGGTATATTAGAAGACAAACCTGGTTAAATTGTAAAAAGAACCAACATACACATCAACCATTAAACAACCACCTCTACAAATGACTTTTTAATCTTTTATGATCACATGAAACATAAAACACACTAATTTCAAGGTTGTTAACATCACTATTGAAATGTTTTAATTTTTTGACCTTTCAAACATTAAAAAGTACATCATTAAATTAATTATGTAATGGCATAAAAATTAAAAACATCATGAATTAATTATGTAACCACATAAGTCAATTATAATTCTATCAAGAAATTAATATCAAATAGATAATATAATCGCATAACTTATACATTTCAATGTCATTGATTTTCTTTTTCATCCAACTCTTTGTCTGTATCATCCGATCCAGATTCGACATTGTAAAGATTGGTCATATCATCATCATCATCATCGATATCAATTTTGATAATGTGATCATCCACACGGATGTCATCTTCATGAACATTAACTCCTACATCATCATCATCTAGTTCCTCCTCTTTGACATCTTCGTCAGGGACATTATCAACTAACCGTTGATCCTGATCATCACCTACATCATTTTCTAGTTCTTCGGTATCTTCTTCTTCCACCACATTATACTTTACCGACCTTCTTCTTGGATCATGTCTAACAACAAATGACCAACCCGGTTTACCTGGAACCTCTAAGTAAAATACCTGCTCACATTGGCTTGGAAGAACATAGGGCTCATTTTCAGCTCGCTCAATCAACCTTGTATTAACCATGGTAAATCCATTATCATGTTCAATAACAGTTCTCTCAAAATCATTTTCATTCAATCGTAACCTGTACCATAGGACCACCAACAAAATTAATTTGAAGGACTTAAAGTCACACTCAAGTATATCATCCAAAATCCTATAGTATCGATTTTCTGAGACTTCTCGATGTATGTTGCTTCTAGATGAAACATTAGTCACCTAAAAGACTGCAATTATACCAGAATCACAAGTTTTCTTCATGTCATCCAACATTTTGATTCAAAATTTACAACCATTGCACCACATAGCCTTGTGGTGTTTCACCTGCAATATGTCAAACATGTAAAAGAGGCTATTTTAATATCGTCGGAGTTGATAAACATATTTATTCTTGTTTGAATGTATATAAAGAAAACAATCTCAAGATATATATACATCAATATACTTGAAAATAATTAATAATATGGGTGATTAATATATTTATCATTACTGTTTATCTCTTAAACCATATGCTAAATCAATTTCCCTTTGTGTAACATTGGAATCTCCATTACGATGAGCTTCTTTAACCAATGAAGCCACACCTTCCCATGTAAATGCGTGACCAGATTGTTGAAATCGTTCAATCCATACCGTTATCCAATCAAGATTGTTGGTGATGTACAAATGTAGTGCATCCCACTCTCAACCAACTGTACCAAAATAAATTGAAATACACAAACGACGTATAATTAGTTAAATACCACAGTATACGACCTTAATTTATAATTGATGTATATTGAAGATTAAAAATTAAATAAGTACAATATATATAAAAACCATATGTGAAATGCATTCCAATTAATCTCCATGACCATCTTATAATTACCTCTCACTTTCCTCAATCTACCTTTCCCCATCAGGTACTCCCCCTTGAATTTGTTAATGGAGTTGGGATCCCAAATGTGATCTACATGGATCTTTGCTGCAAACTTAGGAAGATATTCACTAATGTACACCATGGTCCGGTATACCATATATCCCTCCACCATAGAACCCTCGGGGATGTGTGCTTTGTCTAACCAAAGCCTTCAAAAATTTCAAGTTCCTCTCAACCATCCACATTGACTTTGTGTGTACATGTCCACACAATTCAATCTCCTCAGCTTGGTGTATGAGGTAGTGTTCTTGTGCATTGAAAAATGTTGAAGGTAGACACTTTTGCATTTCACACATTAGACGAGGAATTTTTCTCTTCTAATAATTTATATCTTCTTTATGGATTTCTTTAGATGATAGCCATCTATAAGTGATTCAAAGAATAAATATATTAGCGATGAGGGTAACAAAATATCTGATATATTACATAACAAGTAAAAGCAAAATGGAAATTATATAGCCTCCTCAGTGAATTGAACAAATCACAAGCTACTTACCTCATGTATTTTTCAAGATCATATATAACTTTCTTGACATTGTTGTCAAAGTTTAATGGGAGGGCAAAAGGTAGAGCGTCTTGCAACAATTATAAAATGATATTTTTCATTATTTTTCCAAAAGTAGTAAACACAATACGCTAAAAAGGAAATGCATTATACAAGTGTACATAATATTCCAGAATAATTACCTTAATAAAGGTATGCCAATCATGCATTTTCATCCCTGACCCAAATTCACCTTTCTTTGTTATTATATTGTTTATGTTCACAGCAAATCCTGTGGGAAATCAAATTTTTGTATGACTTCTTTTATAGCATTGGCACACAACGCTCTGTTAATAACCAAGGAAGGGCACTTATATTAATTTGGTCTCCATCACTATTCAATTGAATGACATTTTTCATTGCATGATTGGCTTCCTGAATGTCATTACAAATTTTGACAATTTTTTCTTTGTCATGCCTTCCATCCAATATTTTCCATAGCGTTTCTATTATATTCTTTCCGATATGCATTGTATCAAACAAATGCACAATTTGTAGCTGCTCATAGTAGGGCAACCTACTAAATTGTCTGGGATAACTTTTAAGTCCCTGTGGAAGCCGGCCATTAATGCCTTGATGACCTTCATGAAGCATATAAGTTAAACAAATTAACAACGACAATCATTGTCAATTGCAACATGAGTAAACACAACACAATATAAAAATATAAATTCAAAACATATCATATATGATAGATAAACAATTTGATCCGATGTATAACCTTGATGATTAATTCTATTATATTCCAACTTCCATAGGTGAGGTGACATTCTTAAATTGGTTTTGATGTAGTCTCCTCTTTCCCATTGAAAATATGTTTTTGATAGTTTGATACTTATGATTTCTATGGAGGAAGTTTCTATACTCATCAAACACCTACTTTCTTAAACTTGTTGAATGACAAGATTTCATCTTGGGACCACAAATTGGACATGCAAATTTTCTCTTTGTTTGAAGACTTGCAAAATCATATATAATTAGACTAAATATGTCAATTTTTATAATTATATATAATGAATAGATTATTTAAAAAACATGCATGATATCTACTTCATAAAATTAAATATTGTTAAAGTGCAGTTGAACATTATAACATACCACAAAAATGTGTTAGCCCAGGGGCATCATGAATTGTCCATATAAGCATTGCATGGAATTGAAATTGTCTTTGTCCTATTGGTCTGTAGACATCATACATAGTGACACCATTCCATAACTTTAGTAACTCGTCGATAAGAGGCTCGATATATACATTCATATCTTTCACTTGGTACTTACCTAGTTAAATGAACATAAACATTACATAATTATTATAACCATTTTACTGCAATATATATAAATTAATGTACATGACTATTGAATGAAAAAAATATAAGTCATTATGCAGCAAATAAGACAAATGAGATGCTACTACGTTAAAGAAAATTGATGTAAACAAATACCTGGAACAATCATTGACAACATTATGTGCTCCCTCTTTATTGACATCCATGGAGGAATGTTATTGTTAATAACAAAAATAGGCCACACTGAGTAAATAGATCTCAGCTCTCCAAATGGATTGACACTGTCTACTCCCAATGAAAGCCTGAGATTACGAGGTTCTTCTTTAAAGTGTAGCCATTTTTCCTCCATGTCCCATCACAAAACCATCTGCAGGAATTCAAAGAATGTCATCTCCACTTCTATTCCGTGCATGGTAATCCATCAATTGCGCTAAGCTTTCGCACCTAAATAATTGTTGCATACGTGGAATAATGGGAATATAACTAAGAACCTTGCGAGGCACCTTTTTTGTTACTTGATCTGTTCGATATCTACTGATATGACATTCCAGGCATTCTGTTGCTAATTCCTGTTGTTTATGATATATAATATGATCATTGGGACATGCATCTATTGCTTGATAATCCATTCCGATATCTTTCATAATGGCAGATAAATCTCTGTATGAGTGAGGTAAAATATTTGATGGTGGTAACAAAATTCACCAATCAATCTACAACAAAAAATAATTTGTTCATATAAAGAATATTAATGGTACATATTTCATCCTTTATTTACTACTGATGAACTAATGATAATTAAAATAGATGAAAAAAGATGACATTTATGACATACCTTAACATCCATGAGATTGCTATGTTTGATAAACGGTACTTAACCTTCAAGTTCAACAGCAACAATACAGCAGAGAGAAGAGTTGTTTCAGAGCCTTCATAAAGGGGCTCGTATGCCTTGTCAAGTACAGGTAAATCATGAACATCATCAAAGTCATCTTGATCATCATGATCAGCTCTGCCACCAAATGTGGCATCGATCAATGTATTTGTACCATCATCTTCAACTTTTTTTTCTGGCACATGATCATCTTCTTCCATAGGATCATTAACTTCATCTTCGATATTCACAGCTCCATGTTCGTCCGCTTGCAAAATCACATTCTTCGGGCCGTGATAATCTATATCATCTACCCTAGGGTGCCCCACCTTCATAATAATGATAGACACAA
>VDFB02189804.1:0-14801 GCA_007258455.2 Sequoia sempervirens
TCTTTTTGCAGCGGGGTGCTGCCCTTTTAATAAACAAACTTGTGAAACTTTCGCGTTCATACTTTTGTGGGCAGGACTGATCAATAAAGAAAAGGTGCAAAAGCCGGACTTTCATTTGGATTCAATACTTTTGTAAGTTGATTTGATTTGGTAGTGATTAGTTCGAGGAATCTGAAAGACTCTAAGTGGTTGATGTAAACTTTGTTTTACATCTATTATTTAGATTGCATTGTTATTTTGTTTATCATTGGTTGAGTGATCTATAAGACTTTGCGCTTATAATCATTTATACTCTTGCATGTTCTTGTTGGATAATCTATAAGACTTTGTGCTTATAATTATTCATACTCTTGGATGCTTTGTCGAAGGATCTACAAGACTTTGTGCTTGTAATCGTTCGTGCTCATTGATACTTTTGTTGGATGATCTACAAGACTTTGTGCTTGTAATCGTTCATGCTGTTTGAAGAATTGTTGCATCTAAGAAGACTTTGTGCTTCTAACGTAGCAAATGGTACGTTTATGCAGATCCAACATTGATAAAGCTACGGAACGACTTTGTGCCTTCGTGAGCTTTCCCTTTTTATTTTCTTTTGTTTGTTGTTAATTACTTCTGGTATCTCTACGCTTCGCTTTGACGAGATAGAGATATTGGCATTACTGCTAGTTGTTCGTTTCAGGTTATCAAGAATTCGGAACTTCCAACAAGTGAAGCATTGTAAACATCTTTCTGAAAAAGAGAGAAGGATGAATGTAACACACCCCCCCCACTCCGTGAATTTCGTGTACATTGTGTAATTACTTTTGTGATTTACTATTGTTTCTCTTAGCAGTAAGAAGGGCGCCTCCCCTTTCCGAGAGGAGAGATTCATATCTCACATAGCTGTGGCTGAAGTCCAAGTTGTGTAATCTGTCGAAAGTTGATTACATAATTTTCACCCAACACAGTGCCACTACAAGTATTATGAATTTCCAAAATGCTTGACACTATCTACCCTTCCGAAACGGGAGGTGGTTCCCACTATTCAGTACCTTTAGCGTAATGTTTAAATTCTTTGCTCATGAGATTGCCAACTCACAAGATGGCAAGAGACTGCTCTAATACCACTAGAATGTCTCGGCCCTTCCTAGGATATTCACTACTATGAAATTTTTCCTGTGGCTACTTGAGATTTTGAGACTTGGGGTATTTTGAATGGTTTTGAACGTTTAGAGATATAGTTTTCCAAGAAATACAAATAGCATAAACAAATGCAAATGAAAGAATTTAACGAATTTTGCAAATAGGTAACTATTGTGGCAAAACCTTAATGTAATTATATTTAAATCTGATTTTTTAATTACTAAGCAAATACAACATATGTGTTGATGTGTTTTTCGTGACCGCACCAACGCAGAATAAAGTTGCCAATGGCTTCCCTATTCTCTCTTGATCAAAGTATCCAGCACGCTAAGATTGCAAGAAAGTTCGTGCGTTCAACTCCAAGGTTCCTTTAGTGCGAATAGGCTCAGTTTGGCTTGATGTGATTTGCTGGTATTTCAAGGGGAATTACGGAATTGTTCAGCAGCGGAGAAAGGAATTCAAATGCTCGAAAGATTTGTCTATGAAGCGCGGGTTTCCTATTCTAATCAAAAAGTACTGAATTGAAATGGGGTAGGGTTTAGAGAGTCTAAATCTATTCTAAGGCGTGGGATATGGAGCTCAACTTCAGCAAACTTCAACCAAACTTCGCTTTGCCTCGCATCGGACAGCTTCCACGGAGTCGGTGCAATCTTTAGGGGAGATGACTAAAGATGTTCAAACCACCATTTGACATGAAGACACCATCACAACGATGCATACCACCATTCAAACTGTGATTGAAGTTAGGCCCAAACGTTTCCAGTTGACCACGCAAGGCGAACTCACCATCAGCAAGCCCACTAGTGGTATGGATAGACGAAGTTGCTTAGATCAAACACCACATTCCACAATTACTATCTTCTACTTGCATGAAAATGAAACTTACGCTACTCTACACTACTTGAAGTAGAAGGGATGAAGAAACCTCGCTAGCTATCCACAAGAAAGATGAATTTCACCATCAATGAAAGATCTTTTATTATGAAAGTTTTACACGACAATTTCTTACAAAAGTTTTCAAAGGAAAACTTTCCTTCTCCTCCAACTACACTATCAATCTACTTCTAAGTTGTCCCTTTATTCTATGTCTACTGTTTAACTCTAAGCTAATGAGGTACAAATGAGGGGGACTCCCCCTTTATATAGCTAGCCAAGTCCCAAAAGACGGCTAGGGTTACAATCAATAGAGTGGCCAGAATCGTGCCACCTCAGCCCTAAACATGATTTGCCCTAAAAACCGCCACAAAAGAGAGGGGTAATAAATGAGCCATAATGTCCATTATTCCTTCCAGAAGATTCCCTTTTGCAGACGTGTTCACACTGTTCTCGATCTTCTTCTTGACTTTGTTCTTCAACCTTGCTCTAACTTCCGCTCTTTTCTCCATCTTGAGTCTTGAAAATGTTTCTTCAACACTTAGCCATTTTCTTGCAACTTTCTCTTCCTTCATGTGAAACTTATAACTTTATCTTCCTCCGAAGGTTGTAATATCATCGTGCTTCATTACTTGGCCTCCACGCTCATCCTGCAAAACAAGCAAGGAGAAGGGCATTAGAACACATCATAATATAAATTCACCTTACTTACCTGATTTTCACGCTTTGATCTTCAAGAGCTCATCACTTTTCCCTAGCCAACATCGCGTTTAATTTCTTCATGCCTTAGCCAAATTTCCAACCCATCTTGCATTTTGCCTAGCGCACTTCAGTCTGATATCTCATTCAACTCTGGCTCGAGAAGAAATTCTTTCATCAGGAATTTGATCAAAAATCATCTAGGCGATCAGTTTCAAATTCGTCTGCCGAGGCATTTTATCTTCGACGACATCATTTATTCCTTGCCTTAGAAAACTTTTCAAATTTCCCTTAAGAAATTCATCAACCTGGTGCCCATTTGAAATCTTTATCATAGAAACCTCGGCAAGTTGTGGAAGACCTCAGAATCCATTCCTCATCGATAATCATCAATACCCAGAAGAAAATTTCTTTCAAAACGCGTCAAATTCATGGGTGCACGACGAACGGGTTCATTTAATTTTCTTGAATTTTGAACCTTTGAAAAAAAAAAAACTTTCAACGATTTATTTCATTTCTTCATCCTTGAGCGCATTTCCTTGCTCCGACTTGAAAATTTTTAATTATCCATGCAAAGCTGACATCTTCATGACGTATCCACAGCCAATTCTACTCATGCCATAACACATTTTAATATTCCTTCAAGTTGGGCGTATTTCCCTAAGGTGATATTAAATATCAAAACTTAGGAGAAAATAATATTTCATCAACTTGCATGGGCGTACATTCCCCTTCCAACATCTTTGGGCGCACTTTGCCAGGGGAACTTGCAATTTCAACGCCTTGAATATTCTTCAAGTCCACTACTCCTTAGGCGCATAAAGTGGGTCCACCTGAAATATTCTTCAGCTTGCAGCAAAGGGGCCCACTTCCCACTTTAGACGCCTTGTATTTTGTCTTCATGTAAGCATGTATTCTTGTCTTCAATTGGGCGTACTTTGTCTTTTTCCTCCTTGCATGGATACCTTTTGTCCTTTTCCTCTTTAGCATGGATTTAACGCCTTGATGCCTGGTCTTCACCTGTTATTTAATGCCTTTGAATATTCCTCAAGTCTTTTCCCTCTTCTAGGCGCGTTTGGAGGCATGAGATTCCAGGTTAGACAAATTTTCAACTCTTTAATGCTCAGGGGCGCAAATTACAGGGGGAACTTTGAATTTTATAACACTTAGAAAATTTTTAAATTCTCCCTTCAAAGAGGGGCGCATTTGGGGTACCCTGCTTCAAGTTTAAATGCCCTCAAAATTTTCAATATTCCTGTCTTCAAGGCTGGGCGCATATCAACCATATAGCTTCCAGTTCTATCCTCCAATCTGCAAATTGCATGCTAAACTCTTAATTTGTGTTTTGGGCGAGTCTGCAAAGAGGGGCGCATTTCATGTGCCAAGCTTTTAATTATTGCAAGATGGGCGCATTTCTCATGTCCTTCCAGCTTTTGATGTATTCTCTTCAGTTTTTAAAACATTTTCAGCTTCTGAAGCAAGGCGCACATGGCATGGTCTGCTTTTAATGTCATCACTTAGGTGGATTTTCAAATCTTGATCCCCCTGGGCGCAAGTGGCCATGTGAGCTTAGAGGCGCAAATTCAATATTGAGCTTTCAACTTTGTCAAATTCGAATTTTAAAGCTCATCATCTCTAATTTTCTTGGGCGCATATCATGTATGGAGGTTTCAGTTTGTGGCGCATTTCACACTGGCAACCTTTAATTTCACCACTGGCGCAAATCTCCTCCTGTACTTTGAGTTTTTGTCCTGGGCGCATATCACTAGTCGAGCTTCCAATTTTGTCATAGGCGCATGTGTTGAGTTTCAGATTTCAAATACTTTATTGAATTCTCCAACGCATGTCTTTTTTAGTCATTGAGCCTTTAGTTATACCATAGGCGCATTTGAGTAGGTGAACTTTTACTTTCCACGCCCTAGCCAATTTCAAGCCACCCTCAGGCGCACATGACATATTGAACTTTCAGTTTGACTTGGGCGCATTTGGAGGTTTAACTTTCAATTTTCAAGCTTTCAGCCACCCTTTCTAAGCCAGGCGCAATTGACACCCTGAGCTTTTAATTTAACACATTTTATGCTTGCATGCGCGTATTTGTAAGGGTAGGCCTCCATTTTATTTTATTTTTATATGCCTTAGTGAAAAAATTTTTTAAGTCTCTAAACTCAGGGGCGCATATGCAAGAGGAAGCCTTCAATTTTAAGGCGCATTCTACCACTTCTTCTTCCAGCTGGTGACACTTAGAAAAAAAAATTCACTCACTTAGGCGCATTTCACCCATCCTCCTTCAAGGCGCATTTAGCACATGGGACTTTCATTTTCACTTTGGCGCATATGAGAGGGTCAACATTCACCTTTTGCCATGGGCGCATTTTGACTAGGCAGCTTCTAATTTAAATGTCTTTGAAGAACTTTTAACCTTCTAGGCGTATTTAGCTGGCATAGCTTTTAATTTCATCACTTTAAGCCCAAAGGCGCATTTCACAGGAGGAGCTTTTAGTTTTGACATTTAGAAAATTTTCTGAAGCTCTCTCTCTTCAAGGGCGCATTTGGGGGTCCTTACTTCCATTTTACTTGCCTTAGTCAACATTCCTGCCTTTTCAACTCCTCCTTCATGACCTTGGGCGCATTTCGATGGGTGAATTTTCAATTTTCTCTCTCAAGACTTTAGGCGCCTTTGACTCAAGCACCTTCCACTTTGTGCCCTGGGCGCATTTTGAAGTGTGAGCCTCCAATTTTGGATACTTAGAAGATTTTTGAAACCCCTTCAAGCCTGGGTGCATTTCCCATGACCTACTTCCATTTTGGGTGCCTTAGAAAGTTTTCAAACTCATCAAGGTTGCCAAGGCGCATTTAGGGGTCTAGACTTTCAATTTCAAGCACTTAGTAAAATTTTCATGACCACCTCCTCCTAAGGGCGCATTTCACCCCTTTAGGTTTCATTTTTGAACACTTAGAAAATTTCTCAAGCTCTCTCTCTTCAAGGGCGCATTTTGGCATGTCTACTTCCAATTTAAGTGACCTAGAAAATTTCACCTGTCTTCAGCCTCTTATAGCAAGTTTTGGTGCTGGATTCGAAAAATTATCAAATTTGACGTGTTGCGTCCCCTTTTGCCAAATTTAGGGTGTTTTGATCATGCTAACCTTAATTTGCTATTTTTAGAAAGTTTGTCAATTTTTTTGCACTTCAAGCTAATTTCAAGCTTCAAAAGGCTGGATTTTGCTTTGTTCGGATCTCAAGATGTGGTTGAGCTGTTGGGCCCTGACATCTGCATGCCCCTACTATTTTTAGCAACATGCTAAAAATAGAAACTGCTCAGAAAGTCTTCAAATTTTGCATGCCGATTGCTTGAAGGGTATTGATCATGACTAGGTGCCGCTTTGCTTGACTTGACCTGTTCTGCCCTTATTTTAGGAAACCCTAATTGTCCTGCTAACAATAGCAATTATCTGATTCTTCATTCTCTGTAGCTCTGATTGCCTTGAAATTTTTTTTTTGCGCCAAAGATGCTTCATCACATGCTTGACTTGTACTTGCCGAGATCTGATGCCGACCTGCTAATTATAGCCGTTTCTGAAGTGACTTACTATTTATAGTAAGTACTCGTTTCTGAGACTTCCCTATCTCCGTTTGACTTGAAATTTGGACAGCGTGCTCTTTGTTGGTGACCTTGCCCGTTTGTGCTGACGCCGAGATCAACCTTCTATTTATAGCCTGCATCTAGAACACCTTACTAAAAATAGCAAGTTCTTCGATTGCCTTCAAATTTTGCCAGCAGACTTCCTGAAGGATACTGACTCTGATGGATACTTCAGTTTTGAGCATTTTGACCTCTGATTCCTCATTTTTAGCGCCGAAGCTCGAAACCCTAATTTTGTGCATGTTGCTCAAATGAGCTCCGTTTGACCTCGTTTCAGTTGCATGGTGGTCAGTTTGCAGTTCTGAAGTGCTGAGCTGCTGCTTGATTGGTACCTGCTAAAAATAGAAAGTGGCCGAAAAAGTGACCAACCGGCTGCCGGATGATCTTGCATGTCATATTGCCCGAAAAATCTCGGAAAACCCAGAAAAACCCAGAAAAATCTCCAACATGCACGCACTGGCTAAAAATAGTAAGTTCCTGAAAAGTGGTCAGTTCCATTTGCATGTTACGTCGTTGCGAAGCTCTTGGAAAACCCAGAAAGAAAATGCCGACATGCGCCGAAAACACCTGCATGCAAACCCTAATATCGGCCTCCGAAGGCCGAATGCTGAAAGTCATCATCCCGCCTTGCATGTCATATCACTGCGAAGGTCTTGAAAAACCCAGAAGGAATACGCAAACATGCAAAGAAAAACTCTGCATTTGCACCATGAAATTCGTCCCGGAAGCCGAACTGCTAAAAATAGCAAGTTGTCCGTTTCAGTTCAAATTTGACCTGTGAGTAGCCTGATTTGCTCTGGACGCAGTGTGACTGTCGGAATCTCAAAAATGCTGATAAATTTCCTGTAATTTCACACTTACTAAAAATAGTAAGTACCTCAGAATCGGATGAAAACTTGCTGAGAGCCTGCTAGAAGCATACTGACAACAATGTTAGTCTCAATTTTCAATTTATTCACTTCGTTTAACCTCGAACTGACCAGAAGGATGGAAACCCTAATTTCAAACTTGGCCAAATTTCACTTGTTTAAGCTCAAAGACGGGAACGCCCCAGAAAGATAGACAGAACGAGAGAGAGACAAAAACAAACCAACAAGCAAAGCCAAAATTAGGGGGTCCCCATTTGCAATGGGGCGATGTGTGAAAAACGTCACAACAATATGCAATCAGATTTGCCTCTAGTAATGTAATCTCAGATAGCTCTTCAATTTCTGAGGTATAAATGTAAGCTACAGCAACTTTTCATACCCGGAGAATCTTAGCCAATTTACTTGCAAAACTGGAAATTGTTACAGCAAAAGGTGAACCCTAGAGATGATTGATTTGCAGCAGCTAATGGATTCTCCAACATAAAAATGCCTCAAACTGTAATCAGAAACCTAAACGCCATCAATGAAATTGATCCCAGCACAAAGAGATAGGCGTTTCTCCTTGAAACCCACATGCCACCTTGAGGGAATAATTTGACCTGGCAATGTTTGCACAATACAGCCTGGAAATGTTAGCAGCAATTGACAATGATAATCTGGACGCTTAGATATTGGAGATTGCAGCACAAGAAGCTAGGCGCTTTGCCTTAGAAATCCAGATGCCTCACACAAAACCCTATACAGCTGGTGATCATGATTTGTACGGCCTGATTATGCGCAAATGGTATGGCCCAACAATGAGTAATCTTTGATAAATGCTAACAGCAATGATGATCTTCAGATTTGACAATGTTAATCCTTCAAACCCTTGTAAAAACTTCACCAATAAGCTCAATGTGACAACTGATTTGCAGCCACCAGTAAGAGCAACCTTCAGATGATATTACACACCGTCAAGAAGCTTGAATCTATGAGAGATTACGTTCTCAAAGACCAAATTTGCAGAAAAACCTTCTGGTTTCTCCTCCAACACCAAACAGCTGAAAGCCCAATGTTGAATAATAATTTAAGTCTATTTCCATTTGCTTTTGTTGAAGGCTTTTATATGCCTTATGAAAAGCTCGATTCTCTATGTGCTTTTTAATCTTTTAATATATCATTAAACATTTGCTTTTGATGTACTTTATTTATATTTCTCTCACTTCGGCAAATAAACCAAGGTACTTTATAATTTGATTTTAATAATTAAATGGCCCCACTAAATATAAAGCCAAAAGTATAACATTATAATATGTACCCCTTTTAATAAATTAATTATTAATAAAGCTTGACTTTAATAATAATTAAAAATAACATAACTTTCTAAAAAACCATTATTTTTCGATTTCGTCGAAGCCAGGGGGTTTACCATTGCATCCACTGTTCATCCAGGTGCCTTTCCAAAAATAGTAACACTAGACTCTAACAGTCGGGTGACTTACTATAAATAGTAAGTGTGCACAAACTGAGTCCAAACCAGCTCCCAAAGGCGAATCCTGAATAACACTAAACTCCGGAGAAGAAAAACATCACCAAGTGCCACCAAAGAACCTAATGTCTGCCACACAAGACCCTCTAACCCACCATATTAGCCTACGAGGGTCAAATGATAGGCTAAACCACATAAAGCTGAAGCGAGCTAAAAAGGGGACATTACAGGTACTTGGCATTCCTGAACAACAATCTTTCTTTACCAAGGCATCCGATTGTGAGTTAGGGATGACATTGGAGATACAAAGAATATGTACTTGGAGCATATCATGAATTCCCAAGGTGTCCACATAGATCAACTAAAAATACAAGTGATCTTAGATTAGCCTCCTCCAAAGACCTTAACATAGTGGAGAGGATTCTTTGGCGTCTACAATTACTACAAGAGGCTTGTTAAGGGTTTCACACAATTGGTAGTACCATTGACAAATTTAACAAAAAAGGGAGTCTTTTAATTGGCAAACTTGGCACAATGAGCTTTTGATAAGCTCAAGGAGCTAATAAGTTCATGCCTTGTGTTGTTCAAGATTCCTCACTTCCCTCTGTATTAGAGTGTGACACTTTAGAAGAAGAGATTGGGGTAGTATTGATGCAGAATGGGGATCCCATAGCATTTAAGAGTCGAAAACTCAAAGAGAAAGAAAGGGTTCTCAATCTATGATGGATATGTTGACCGTTATGCATGCTTTGGCCAAACCTGGATAGTATTTAGTTGGTGGTAGGTTTGTGGTTAAGACTAATCACAATAGTTTAAGATTGTTCCTCATCTAGAGGGATTTTAATGGCAAATAGTAGAAATGGATGAGTAAGATTCAGGCTTATGATTTTGAAATAAAGTATTTCTAAGGGTAAGAACAATGTTGTAGCTGATGTGTTATTTAGAAAACCAACTTTATTCTCTATGTCTAATATCTCTACTACTTGGAAGGTGACTATAATAGCAAAGTATGCAAAGAACACATTTTCTATTAATGTCCTTGAGGGAAAATTATAGGATGAAAAGTATAAGGGTAGTAAATGATTTCATCCTTTATAAGGATAGAGTCTATCTCATCATAGAATCAAAGGTGAAGAATAAATTTTTGAGAGCATTTCATGATATACCCGTGGCAGGTCACCCAGGATACTTAAAGACTTACAAGAAAATTACGGAGAGATTTTTTTGGAGAGGACTCAAGAGAGATGTCCTCAAACACATCAAAGTGTGTTACCAACAAGAAAACAAAACAAAGCAAGTGTTTCCAACAAGTCTATTGCATACCTTACCAATACCTAGTCAAGAATGGGAGAACATCTCTATGGATTTTATCACCAACTTTTCAAGAGTTCAAGGTACGCATTGCATATTTGTTGTAGTAGACAAACTCACTAAAATATGTTCATTTCTTTGCGATATCTTTTGAATACAATGCACCATAAGTGGATGGATTGTTTTCCAGAAAAATATTTAAGCTTCAGGGGTTGCTTAAAAATTATAGAGATAGCATGTTCCTTAGTTTATTTAGACAAGAATTTTTTTGTTTGGCAAGAATCAAGTTGACACCCAATACCAATTATTACTCTCAAACAAATGGACAAATAGAAATTGTGGATAAGTGGATAGAAGGATATTCGAGGAATCAAGTAACAAGGCAGCAAACAACATGCATCAAATGGCTCTATCTAGGAAAGTATTGCTAGAATCCTTCACATCATGTGACCATTGATATGACTCAATTTAAGGCTTTATATGGTTATGACGCTT
The DNA here is from genome assembly GCA_007258455.2 of Sequoia sempervirens. Lineage (NCBI taxonomy): Eukaryota > Viridiplantae > Streptophyta > Pinopsida > Cupressales > Cupressaceae > Sequoia > Sequoia sempervirens. The sequence goes on from VDFB02189804.1 coordinate 10,479, forward strand.
TAACTTTTATTGATTTGGTCCTCACAAATAGTAAGAGTTCCAAGAGTCAAAGACTTGATCAACTAGAGCCAAGAAATTTCAGAGTCACTAAAGGAAAATCTCCAATGAGCACAAAATCAGCAAAAGATGTATGCAAATCAGCATCACACTAAGCAGACTTTTGAGGTTGGAGACATGGTTTTTGTAATGCCCCTAATTTCTACACTCGGATATTATGAGATTTGGATCTGATTGATCATCCCACTGTATTCTCTATTCATATAAGCATTATTGATGTAATTTTGTATTGGAATCTATATTCTATGTGTGCTCCTATGATGCACAGGATACTCTCACATGTAAATCTGATTATGTTTATATTTCACCTTATCTTGTGGATACTTTCATATTTATGTACATGATTATAAGATGAAGGTCATGATTACCATGTTGGATTTAATGATGTTATTGATTATCATGTTTACCGATTGAAAAATGTGATGTTGAACACTATTGGCTGATTTTACATTGCTTTGGTTATTATATATGTATACTGGTGTACTTAATGTGTGAATTGAGTTTGTAGATACAAGGTTATTTCCCCACTTGATGATGAAAGTCTAGGTTAATCCTAAACAATGGTTGTATTCGAAATGTGGCATTGAGTCTAATGTGTTCACCATTCCTTATCATAATCTAATTGAGTACAAGTTGTGTCATCTAAGACCATATTAACTTGGACTCGAATTGATGACAATTCTCAAGCACGCATATATTGTGAAGTGAAACGTAAATGTGTTGCACATATCACATTATTGATTTGTAATTCCCCCTATACTGGTCATTACTTCAACTTCAAGTGAATCCTTGCCCAATTATACTACACAAGGCATTTAACAATAATTCAAGGTATAACAATAATTCAAGGTAAAACATTGCAAGTTGTTAAGAGGTAATCAAATTAGTCATTAGCCAACAATTAGTCAAGGAAAGGAATTAACAGCGAGATCATTTGAATTATGTTGAAGGAGGCATTATATTAAGATGTATTTAAATAAAATAAAATGTATACAAACATAAAAGAGCTGAATCAAATTAAAATGGGGTGATCAAGAGAAGGATAGGGGTTATTGAAAGCAATGGCAAGAAGAGAGAACAAAGTAGGACACCTACATTTAAGCTGACTATGGCAAGAGATGGGAAAAAGGATGAAGAATTAATGAATGGTGGAGGGCAACAAGGAAGAGGACATCATGGTGAGGGGTTGCCAATATGAAATCAAGTACCAAGGGAAAATGCAAGCACTTTACCCTATTGCGATGAAGGATTCAAGGGGTTTTTGGCTTTCTCTCTCTCCCCCTCACACTACAACGTGAGGCACTACAACAAAATCATGGAGGCCATGGCCATGCCTCACATGCTTTTTGGCTTTGGTTCTCTATGAAATCAAAGAGGCAAAATAAGTGAATGCCAAGGTGTGCTTGTTGAGAAAAAAATTGAAGGAAAGCACATTGCAGGCACAACCTAAGGCAGCTAGGTAAGTAAAACTACTAACAAACCTTCAAAATAATTAAGAAACTTTGGGTCCTTGTTTGAAAATAATGATTCAGCCATGTGTGGTTGCAAGGAAAAAAGGGGTGAGTTTGTTTGGGAAATGATTATATAGTGTTTGAATGGCTTTCTTGCCTATGAACATTTCATTATATTAAACTCTTGTTTTCTCCTTGTTGAATCCTTGTTGAAACCCTGTTTAATTCTATGGTGTCTATATGTTGTTCTTGAACTATTGTGCCCTGCTCAAATGGCTATTTGATTCATGAGAAGCCTAGGACTTAGGTATAGGGGCTAGAAGGAGTGCCCTCAACATTGCTTTGGGTCCAAAAGTGACTTTGAGGCTGCAATAGGTGAGGCTTATGATCTTTAATCAAGTGATAACTAAAGAAACATGCGTGGGGCTATAATGAACCAAGATTAAAATGCAGTGACATGCTTCGAGGGCTTGTAAAGACTTAGCATGTAGGCCATGTGGTGATATGTTGTAGTGTGGTAGAGTCTTAGTGTAGATGCCATGCAATGACATAGCTAGAGCACTTGCATAGGCTTGGTACATGTGCCAAGGACATGCCACCATTTTCAAGGTGTTGGATGTTGAAAGTACTTCCACCCTTGGGAAGGGGTCACATGCTTTATCCTGCAGATATACTACGATGACACTCCTTTCCTACCTCTAGAATCCTCATCCTTGAGTTCGTTAGATTTTGTATGTGATAGGAGACCCTTATCTTGTTCTACATGCAATTGGATGAGATCTTGGTTGTTCATGTGTTCAAACCTATTTTGCATGTATTGCATTGTCGTGCATAAAGTGTTGCGCTCTTGTCAGCGTGATTGGTCGTGTGCCCATGCAATTATCTCCTAGCATGGGTGGGTGGACTTATGACTACCATGTGGTTAGGTGGCATGAACCACCATTGGGGACCAGCATGATCTTGGAGGAGCTTGAGGGTGTGTTTATGGAGTTCTTCTTACCCTTTTATTTCAACTTCTTAATTCTATGTAATGTTGCAAATATATCATACCAGGCATGGTGTTCTCTTGTGTAATAGCATCTTGTATGGTTCTATTGATACTATAATTCTCCCCAAGTTGGGATGTGACCTTGTATGAGTTCATGTTATGATTCCTTTGGGTGGGATCCAATCCTTATTGTGGAAGAAACACATCAAATTGTAGTTGTGGATTTCTTACTATTCAAATGTATATTTTGGGAACATTGGCGTTCTCTTGTAAACTCTCATTAATGCCAATCTTCATTATTGTCATGGTCAGATAGTTGTGATGGTGTGCTTTTTGTTATCATTGTTATGCCTAGAAAAGAGATGAGTACAATTCATGTTCAATTGAGTAAGATAGAACCCTTTGGTTGTATTTTACTGTATTAGAGTTCTTGCATTTTGTCTTTGCAATTATGAAGAAATGATCTTAAATTAATTTTCATACTTCAATTATTTAAGTAAATATGTGTCTCTTTGATAGCTACACTTTGATGTTTCCGCTATTTAGCCAAATCTTCTTGCCTTACGCAATTTTGGCTTATTTTTGGTTGGATATCAGACTTGCTCTAAGCCCAATACCACTATGTTTCTAGATACCCACTGTCACAATATCAAGGTTTCAATAACCCAATACCAAGGTAGTGGAGTTTTCAATTTCCTAATACTTAGGTATCAAGAATCCAAGGATTCCAATACCCACTATCATGGTATTTGGATTTTGAATATCCCAATATTGTGGTATCGAGGATCCAAGGATCTTGATACCCACTTTCGTAGTATCAGGATTTTGAATATCCCAATACTATGGTAGCAGGGATCCAGGGATCCTAATACCCACTATCAAAGTATCAGGATTTTGAATATCCCAATACCCATTATTGCGATATCAGGATTTTGAATACCCTGATATTGGGGTATTAGGGTTTTGGGATCCTGATACCTCTCTATCACAGTACTAGGATCCTCTAAGTATCAAAATTTCATGGAATACGATACTAGCCCATGAGTATCAAGCACCCTAGGAGTCTAATACCAATCTTTAAGTATTGGACACTGTTGACGTGGTTTTTGAGACCGCACCAACACAGAATAAAGTCTCCCAACGGACGCTCTATCCTCTCTTGAACAAAGTATTCGGCATGCTAAGATTGCAAGTAAGATCATGCTTTCAACTCCAAGGTTCCTTAAGTGCGAATAGGCTCAGTTTGGCTTGATGTGATATTGCTGGTATGTCAAGGGGACTTACACAATTGTTCGGCGGCTAACAACAAACAGTAGACTAAGGGCTTCCGTGCGATTCAAATGATTTGGCAGGTGAGCGCAAGTTTCCTAATACTAATCGGAAATGTGCGGAAAGTAAAGGGGGTTTAGGGCCTAAGAAACTAACATTCTATTCTAAATGCAGGATATGTGGGGCTTCGTTTCAATAGACTTCAACCGGATTTCACCTAGCCTCCGTCGGACAGCCTCAGTAAAATCGGTGCAATCTTCAAGGGATAGCAAAGATGTTCAAGTTATAATTTAACATACATACACCATCAGAACGACGCGATATAAGTATGTAAACCACAACCGGGTTAAACTCAAATAATGTCCAGCTGGACTTACCACAAGGCGTAATTTATCATCAACAAGCCGCTAGTGGTATGGAATAAAGCGAAGCTATCTCAATAAAACAACACACACCAAAGTAAGCTACTTGCATGAATTAAGCTACTTGGATACTAAAGGAAGAAGAAACCTTGCTAGCATTTCATGACAAGACGAATTCCATTATCAATGAAAAGAT
>VDFB02189805.1:0-11722 GCA_007258455.2 Sequoia sempervirens
TTGCCTTCTCATTTCATGTTTTACTATGTGCAGTTAATGGTTGATCAAGTTACTTGTGAAATATACCTTTCCTTGTAGTTTGGTCTCATTGTTAAGCACCTATTTAGCAAAAATGCATTGTTGCAGGTTATAAGCTATGTTAGTGAATGCAAGTGATGTTAGTTGTGAAATTTTGTTTTCCTTCTAAGAGTTCTGCTAAAAACCTCCTTATAAATTACTTATGTGAAAATGCATGTGAAAATGAGTTGTGTGAACCAAGATTTGTCATTGTTTTGAATGTGTGTAGGCTGTTTGTAGGTCTTAGTCAGTTTTTGGTGTATCACCCTTAGTAGTTTCAGTTAATTCTCACTTTCATGCATCTTTTTACCCTTTTCCTCAACAAATCATTAGTTTAGGTGACATCAAAAGGGGAGCCAACCCATAATCTAGAGGTCTACTTTCACAGTAGGGTACCCACAACCTGAAAGCAGTCCCATGTTAGTCCAAATTTGCTGAGTTCTTTCACAACTTGGTAGAGGGGTGCAAATTTTGGCGACTAACTATTACCTTTAATTATTTACTCCCATCCATTATCCCTTTTCATTTAAAGAATTAAATAAATAATCTATCTATTTAATTCCCCTCATGTCACATCCTCCATAACCTTTTTCTAATCCTGATTAATTTGCATAATCCTAGATTAAGGATGTGCACATTCCTAATCCTTGATTAGGGAGGTGTCACATCCTCCATAAAATGCAAGTGGATCATTAATCCTAATTACCCACCTAATTATTTTCCTAATCCCTCACTTACACAACCTCATGTCAAATTCTCACTTACACAACTTGGTAGAGGGGTGCAAATTTAGGCAACTAACAATTACCTTTAATTATTTACTCCCATCCATTATCCCTTTTCATTTAAAGAATTAAATAAATAATCTATTTATTTAATTCCCCTCATGTCACATCCTCCATAACCTTTTTCTAATCTTGATTAATTTTCATAATCCTAGATTAAGGATGTGCACATTCCTAATCCTTGATTAGGGAGGTGTCACATCCTCCATAAAATGCAAGTGGATCATTAATCCTAATTACCCACCTAATTATTTTCCTAATCCCTCACTTACACAACCTAATCATTGATTAGCTCTCCCAACCTACCCTTTGGTCAACTCTCCCCATCCCCCAAGGACTTTTTAATTCCTTTTTGTCTTCCCAAGGTCCTTTTGAGGAATTTTTAATTCCTCTCCCATCCCCTAAGGATTATTAAATTCCTTTTCTATTTCCAAAGGAATATTAAATTCCTTTTATCCCATCCATGCACATTAAAAAGGAATTTTTAATTCCTTTGGTCAACTCTTGATCTTCCTCCCCCTTTCAATCTCCATTGTCCATTCCTATCTCCCTTGCTAAATGGCTAACACTTAGCCATTTTTGCATTCTCAATCACTCAAGCATTCCAATCACAATCCATCACATTCATCATCTCAATCTTTGAAGCCTTCAATCACCATAGCCATCTTGCATCCAAATCAAGCAAAAATAAGGTCGTTATTCTACCGAAATCACTCTAGGAGCACACATATCAAGCCATCAAAAAGGGAAAACAAATTCATCAAGCTCAAACAAATTAAAATTTGGTTTTATTGTCATTTTAAGTTTGAGTTTCATCTTAAGCCCAATCTTGAGTGTTGTATTTAATTTTTTATCTCTTGTTTGAGTTTATTTCTTGGATTTTAGATGGGGTAAAAAAATTACACACAGTTTCTAATATGAATAGGAAAACTTTCCAACTGTCAAGTCTTTTACCTTTGACCATATCCCCTTCTAAAAATCTACCAATGAGATTTCATCGCACCACAAGAAGGCATCATTGTTTTACTTATACACAGCTCCCTCAAAGTTGTGATGTGTGATGGAAAAGAAGAAGCATTATTAAATCCTCACGTGAGCAGCATAAGAGGTACTGTAAAGTTAGCCATTTAAGAAAAAACTATCCAATGAAATCTCATCATTGAAAGGATGTCCATCGTAGTTTTGAGATAGTAAAACTTTTCAATAATGTGTTGCCTTTAAGTAGTGCCATGGCTTCATGAAAGTCATTTACTTTTGACTATTAAAAATTGCACTTTAAAACCTTTCAAAATATATTAAAATTTCACCTCAAAGAGGCTCACGTGCCTTTCATTTATTCCAAATATTTAAAACATTTAAAATGTTTTAAAATATTGCAAATTAAAACATTAGAGAATAGGGAAATTTTTAATTTCTCTTGTCAGCCAAATAGAAAAAATTCACTCCACACAAATGGGAACCTTTGGAGCCTATATTTTTTACAAGTGGGCGTAATCAATAAAATAAAACATGGGTTTTTCATCATATCTCACCCAACAATCCAAATTTTGGTACTTCCTTTGTAAACTGGCCCACCGAAGGTGTTTGTCACAATCGAAAAGCATTAAAAAAATGCATCAATTGACCTCATTTTTTGAAAAAAATGGAAAGAATATGTTTTAGACCAAAATAAGAAATGGGTTGCCTCCGAATTTTGAAATTTGTGACTTTTCGGAACACCAATCTAGCCTAGTCGCAGTCAGAAACACATTAAATAGTGTATCAAAACCCATCCTGAAAGTATGGAATTGAGAAGGCACACTACTATATGTACCAAGAAACTTTCTACCATACAAATTTTCAAGATAGCCTTTGAGTTGCAAAATTTTAATCGGTGAAGATGGGCTCCAGGGTAGATTTAGCAGTATGTCGACCTAACCTCTGTCGACACGTTGAAAAGCCATAGGCACTTCAAATTTGCAAAATTTGAAGGTGCCATCAAACACCTCATCAATTTATCTCATAGTTACTAAATAATAAAATCACTTTATTATCCTAAGAAATCTTAATAAAAGTGTAGGAAAAGCCTATAACTAAGGGAAAATAAATTAACCCACTAGGAAAATAAAAACCTACACCGACAAAGATAATAAGGTGTCAAAAGAGTTGCCTGAGTGGGAGTTGCAAGAAGATATTTATTGGAAAAATCCCACATGGATTAAATTCAACAAGGAGATTTTAAGAATGGTTATTTTTCCATGTAACTTTGTCAAAGAATGTACAAGAGGAAATGTGCTCTCTTCTCTTATTTCTAATCAAGGAGGCAATTTTGATTCTTTCTAGGACATTTCTATAGAATTTTTTCAGCACTTCACTTCATTTTTCAATGAGCATGGATGGAAGAACTTGGAAGATGAGTACCAAGTATTTGATTGAATTTCATTTATAGTTTTAAAATCTATGAACAAGGCCCTCCTTGAACTGGTGTCTACTAATGAGTTGAAGGAAGTGGTTTTCCAAATGAAAAAGGGTAACTCTCCTAGTCTTGATGGCTTCTCTATTGAATTTTCAAGGATTTTTGGGAAACTATAGAAGTTGACCTATTGGAAGTGGTTAGAGAATCTTAGGATAACAAATAGATGCTAAAGATAATCAATTCTATTTTTCTAGCTCTCATTTCTAAAAAGTTGTCCTAATTCTTTCGATAGCTTCTACCCATTTATCTCTATAATTTTACTTATAATGATAATTTTTAGCTCTCAAAATCATTGCTCCACTTCCTAGAAAAAAATTCTACTCACAAGGCCAAGATTGGCAATAGGTAAGAAAAATAAGTTCATCTATAGAACTATGAAGGACTCTGAGCTAACTATTGATGAGAGTGGGTTTTAACTCCTACACTTAATTTGATCTCAACTTATACTCAAGAGGGTACTTCTAGGGGTATACCTCAATAGGTATTGAAATATTTTATGATAAAAATGATGGACCTGATGTTAGCTAAACCTAACCTACTTACCCAACCCTTAAGACTATCACTAGACTATGAAAAATAGCTATCTCTAACCCCTATGTAGTTGATATAACACCTTGAACACAACAATAAGGTGAGGTGAGTTCCATAATTCATAGATGGTAGTTTATTCTCTGCAAACAATGAAATCATGAACACATGAATTAGAATTGAAAATAAGTAATTTTATAAAAACAATATGTGGATGACTAGAACAAGCACAACGACACTAGTGTCTATCCTAGGGTAGAAGAGCCAAATTTAACAAGGATAAATAACAAAGAAAATACCAAAAAATAGGTGATCTACTTCTCAAAAGTACTAGTGGATACCATCTACAATATTATCTACTTAGTTATCCATTGACAAACTATCCAAAATTATATGCAAGAATACAAAATAGTCATCAAAACACATGTAATAGAATTAAAACTCTATCAATTTCCTCTAATGATGATTACATTTATAGTAGAAAATGTGTTGAAAAGAACATTTAAGTATGAAAAATTCTCTAAGTTTTTACTAACATTAATGGAGACATAAAATTGAAAGTGATATTACAATTATTCTTCTAACAATTTGGAATAAACTTTGTCTCTCTGGAACTACTTTGCAACTAATTTTTTGTTGGTCTTTCCCCTCTAAATATTCCTTCACTCTACTCGGTACCATCCAGTCATGAAAAATGATAACTCCACACCCTTAAAAGCTCATAGAAAAAGAAAAACCCTAAGGTGGATCACAATAGCCACTTGAAATAAATGATCAAGGAACATTCCCCTAAAAATGGACACCCTAGATCAATGGATAACGTATGTATTTACACCAATTAGAACTTTGGAAGAAGCAAAACCATAAGTGTAGATAGGTTTAAATAGAGGTTGGTGTGAAATAATGGTAGGAACTAAACTCAAAATCGAGAAATTTCCAACTAAATCTATGGTTGGTGAATGATGCATTATTGGAATATTTATTCAATCAAGGAAGTACATGAGAAAAAATAACAAAGAAAAGCCATGAAAATATTGAAGCTTGAATTCCTTTGGGACCATTTGCATGTTGGAATGAAGTTTTGTGGGCTTCAAAGATCCATTTGAAACAATTGTTGAACATCCATAGTCATCCAACCTAGGTTTGGTTCATTGTTGTCCTCCCACACCCTCTCTTCTTATTTTAAGATTTTGTGGGAAGTGGGCCCCTTATGAGATGTGAGAAATTCACCTTGAATTGTATGTAGCATGAGAATCAGGCCCACATGAAAGATCGTATCAGCATCAGGTAGAAAACTAGTTTGATATATCTAGATGCTATCAATAGCCCCACAAAATAATTTATGTGGAATATCAACCTTAATTGGGGGCTAGCGAGAATTTGGCAGCCATCGAGTTGTTTGCTCCAAACTCTGTTGACAAGTGCACTTCACCTTCTAGATACACATTTTGTTCACTTGGATATACCCGCAAATGCTTGGGTGAGTGCAGGATTACAAGGGTCCAAAAAGTGGCAATATGACACAAAAGTGGTTGATGACTTTTTTTTTTAATCCAAATTTGATGAAACAAAAAGGATTTATTGAGAAAATTGTCATCTTTCTAAAAATATAAGATATGCCTTATTTGGAATTAAATAGATAATTATTATTTACTTTCTACATACATTCTAACTAAAGTGTTGATTGATAGGTAGATTGAAAAATATTTATAATTCTTATACAGTTTCACTTTTTTTTTAATCCAAAAAATGCAACACGTTCTATGCTTCCCATACTATAGGATAAAAAAAAAATTGAATTTCATAAGTTTTTGACCAAGTTATGGTGGTCAGACAAACAAGTTTTAATATTTAAAAAAAATTAATATAAATTTCATAACTATTTATTTAATTACAAAAAAAATTAACACATCTGGGCATGTGTCCTCTACTTATATTGAAAGTTTCAAAAAAATATTTTTTTTTTCTTGTACTTAGGTTGGTAAGACATACACCTACTTTTTATTTTTTCTTGAAAAAATTAGTACTACTACATTAAAATTTCAAATTTTCACCAAATAGATTTACTTTTTCCCAAAAAAAGAATAGTATCTTGGAAACTACATTCACTTTTCTACAAATTTCATTCTTACATATTTTTCAAATTATGTTAATAACTTGTTCAAATTTTTATGTCAAGCTGGCTAACTCTAGTTTTTTGAATTTTATTGCCACTTAAGGGCCTAGTTTGGACCCCCATGATCCTGCACTAACTCGCTTCCCTCATCTTTATTGGCCTTCAATAGGTTTATGTGGGTTTGGAAGCTCCATCAAGTCTATGCAAGTTGGATACCTAATATTGAACTGCACCAGTTAGCCTTGAAACTGTTCATTTACCATTTGTGGAAGTTTGGCCTCCAACTATACCATGTGGAAAAATCCATCTGAATCAAATGAAAAACTTTGGAAGTGGAAGTTCAGATGAATGGGAAAAGTTTGCAAAAAGAAATATGTGATAAAAGGGAAGTAAACTAGATAAAATCATTGGAAAGGAGAAGTTCACTTAAAGAATCCCACAATTGGAAGATGATATCATTAGGGGCAAGTGTGGGAATATGGACTTTATTTGCTTGCAAAGTATTTACTTAGCCAAATTTTGAAGTCAACTGCATTTGTAGGGAATCTATTGGCAAGTGGAAATGTGAGAAAACTTAACTAAACCAAACACTTGTAGACGAAATTCCCACGAAATTGATATTTAGCCATTTTTATATTCTTTCTTCCTATTATGATCTAGACAATAACTAGACTCACAATTGCAGGTAAATTCAACCAATTTTCATTGAAATACATTTGGGTTGGTTGGAAGGGGAAAACTTGTAAAGACAAAACTTTCTTCCCTTAGAGAATTTCACAAAATTTCCAAAAGCAACTAGGAATAATTTTTTATGTAGATACCCAACTGTGATGAGAAATTTGATAAGGAACCACCCATATCAAATATCTCAAATTGATTATGAACAATTGGTAGTGAACTGGGAACTCAAAAGGAAAGGACTAAAGAAAAAGGATACATCATAAACAAGTCTCAACAATCACCAAGATCATTGTTGACCGCCTCAAAAAGATAAGAATTTTTTATGGGATTCTTGTAATGTTAGAGGCGGTCCATTCCATGGCTTCTTCTAGAGTTAAATCTATGTTCATCAAAATTGATATATCTAAAGCTTATGATAGGGATATGTGGTCTTTCCTTTAGTGTATTATTCTAGCCTTTGGTTTTTTCTCTAAGTGGGTGGCATGGGTTATCAGTTGTGTATCTTTAACTTCCTTTTTTGTGTTGATTAATTGTTGTCCTTGTTATCTCTTTACGAGTTGTAGGGGTTTAAGTCAAGGGAACCCTCTCTCTCCCTATTTTCTCATCTTATTAGCTAAGGGTCTAAGTAGATTGATAAAGCACTTCAAAAGTATGGGGGTCATTCGAGGTTGGTAGTGAAATCAATTTCTAGATCCTCAAAGTCACTTGTATTTTTTTGATGGCATAGCTTTGATGGGATCAGTGAAAATAGAGGAAGATTTCAATTTAAAAAATGTCCTGAATATTTACTTATCTACTTTTGGCCAAAAAATTAATGAAGAAAAAATTAGTACCTTCTTTTTTAATACTTGAGATCCTATTCAACAATGGATAACCAACATCCTCCACTTTCAAATAGTTCTTCTTGTTGACTACTTCAAAATTCCTCCTTCTTTAGGAAACTTAAATAAGCTACATTGGAAGAAGATTCTCAAAATATTTATAACAAGGGTTAACCACTAGACCTTCCATTGGTTGTCTTTTGCAAGAAGACCGACTCTTCTCAAATCAGTTTTGCTAGTGCTCCCTATTTACAATCTTTTTCTCTTATCAACTCCCAAAGGTCTTCTCAAGGAGTATGATGCTTTATCCAGATAGTTCTTAAGGGCTATAAATTTTGATAATCACAAATAGATTTTAGTATGGTAGGATTAATTTTTTCAACCTAAAGAGAATGGGGGACTTGGTCTTAGGATTGTAGAGCTAAATAGTCATGCCCTTGCTTCTAAATTATTTTTGTGGTGGTGCAAAAATCCTTAGCTTCACTAGGCAAGAATTATCAACTATAAATATGTGGGTGTGTTAGAGGATGACGATATTCCTTAGATGGATCTGATTGGGAAACTTTATGCGATTTGGACTATGATCTAGAGGGTAGCATCATTAATTAAGAGGGGTCTTTTTTGGATGATTAATAAGGGTAATAATTTCTCTTTTGGTTAGATTCTTGGGACAACCATCCTCCTCTTATTTCCTCTTCTCCCTTTCTTCAACTCTTGAGTAAGGTTTTCTTAGAAGCAATTTAGTTGACAATTATGGATTCCAAGTGTACTACCATTATTAGGCGATCAATGTTTATAAGTGGCACAATCCCCAAAGTTGACCTAGGGGAGGATCTTTCAAAGAGTGGAACTCATTAGCCTCTATTTACTCTAATTTCCTATATTTTTCATTGGAGGATCCTAATAATTTATCTTGGGGCTTTAGCACTAAAGGTTCTTATTCTATGTCTCTTGGACATCAATCTTTGTAATTTCAAAAATGTGGGAGCCATTATTCCCCTTGGTGGAAAAAGATATGGAATAAAGTTAGTTGGCCTAAGTGTAACATGTGCATTTGGCTTTTATTCCAAAATAAAATCTTGAATTGGGAGAATATTAAGAAAAGAGGCTTTAGGGGCCTTCTATTTGTGTCCTTTGTAATAAAAGTGAAGAATTGACTAGTCACATTTTATTCTAGTGCTCCTTTGCTACCGAAATTTGGAACCTTTGCTGGAATATTTGAAACAAATCAAGAATTTTTGCTTCCTCTCTCTCCCTAAATTGTGGGGAAGTATGACTCTTCCTCCTATGTTTTCATCTCCTCTAGTGGCTTCTTGGGAAATCAATCCTTCATTATTCTTTAAAAAATTTGGTTGGAGCATAATTGACACATTTCCAAAGTATTCAAAGTCTCATGTTCCAAGTATGAAATAAAATCATAAGCATGCTTAAAGAAACTATTGAGACACCATTATCCCTCTTGGAAACTCATGTTTCCCATTTCCTAGATCTTCGTCCTCCTAGTTCCTTCCCCATGTCATGGCTTGGAGGGCTTTCCTTTAGGAAAGTGGATAGATCTAGAAGATGGTCTCCTACTGACGATTTTTTTAGGATTAACACAAATGTCTTAGCTTGTGGAAATATTGGTCCTAATAGGATTGGAGGAGTTGGTCGAGGCTATAATGAATCTATTCATTTCTTCTTTTATTCCTATGTGGGGATGAATTCTAATAATTTTATGGAGGCCTAGACAATTCTAAACGTTGTGGAAAAGGCAAGTGAGCTTAGATGGTCAAAGATTGTATGTGAGGCAGATTATATGATTTTGGTCTATTTTCTAAATAAGAGGAATTTGGAAGATGCTTCATGGAGACTTGATCAAGTGGTCAAGAAAATTCTCCTTGTTTCAATTCTAATTTTAATATATTTTATTTTATTCACATCCCTAGAGAATGAAACAATGTGGTTGATTGCCTTGCAAAATGTAGCTTTCAAGGGAATATCTAATTGGAATATTGTTTATCAGAATGGGTTCTATCAACACCAGATCCATTATTTATTTAAACTAATTCAAAATGATCTAGTGGATTACTAGTTGGAGGATAGACACGAGGAAGTATTGTATTGCTAGAAATCATATCTTCTGGTATTACAGGTATCCTCAATGGATTTCATGTATTTGGATTATTTTGATAGCTATTTCCATTATTAAATCTACTCAAAGGGTATGTAACTAGTTTTCTTGATTAATAAATTTCTACCCCACCCCCCCCAAACTAAATAAATAAATAAATAAATAAAAATAAAAAATTAGTGAAGAAAAAAGTATAAACTTAGTGTATACCTTGATATTTTATGCTACTCTAAATGTGTGAATCTAACTAAGAAACATGAAAGACAAAACACCAAGGACACCTCAAGATTAGCCAAAAGAGAGTTACAACGAAAAGGAATGCAAATAAAATGAAACACAAACACTTTTACCTCCCTTGTTGTTGAAACTTCTTTGATTGGCCCTTGCTTGGATTGGTTGTGTGCTCCTTAGATGATAGATTGAGTGATTAAAATGCAAGCTTCAATATGCAAAATGATGGACAAAAGATGGTTGAATGATCTAAAAAGACTTGGACAGCATGTAGTTGTGAGAGTGCAAAGTGTTGTGAAGACAAAATGGCAGCATAAGGTTATGAAAATCAAAAGTGTTGTGGAAATGCCCTTGAGGAGGGGGTATTTATAGAAGAATTTGAATTCTCTAGAGAATTCAAGGGTCAAGATTGATCCAACAAGGCCAAGATGAAGGGCTATGGTGGGTTGAGAACCCACAAGCCCTCACATCTTGACATGTGGAGGGTGAAATGGACAAGGGGATATGAGGTGGAGATGAGGTTGTCAAAAAGGTACATGAGGTGGAAAAGGACATGCACCTTGGGGGATGAGAGGATTTCCACAAAAAGGGGTTTCTTGTCCCCAAGTGGGAGTGAAAGGGACTTTTGAGGAATTTTAGAATTCCTCAAAAATCTACATGGGAAAAAGAAAGGTGGTTGGGAGGATAAATGTGAATTAAAAATTCACATTCATAAGATGATCTAGAAGGATAAAAGGGTGGGCTCCAAAAAGGTGGGACTTGGTCACATGTGGAGATTGTGACAAGTCCAAGGTTCTAGAAGCCTTGGGAGAATGGAATGTGAATTAAAAATTCACATTTAAAGGAGGGGAGTCTAGAGAAAATAAATGTGAATTAAAAATTCACATAGGAGAGAGGGTTATCATTAAAAAGGAAAAATGGAAGAATTGACCAAAAAAGAGGTGCTAAATTTAGTTAATGATTTTGGTTAAGGTTGTGCAAATATTGGATTAGGCTAATTAACAGAAGGTTAGAGGCAAGTGGCAAATGTTGGAGGATGTGACAAGGAGAGAGAAAGTGAGGAATTTTAAATTGATTTTTAAATCAAAAGGAGGATAAGTGACTAAATTAAATAAATTAGTGTATTTATTTAATTTAGAGAGGAATAAAGTAAAAGACAAAGTATTAATTATTAAATTAAATACTTTATGGGACAAAGGGTGTAATATTAATTTAATAAATTAATATTAATATGATAGATGTGAATGCAACAAATTTAATCATAAGGAAGTGATTAAATTTGGGTGTCTACATTTTGCCCCTCTTCGAAATATTGTTGAAATAACAATGTTTCGAAGAAAAGTGAATGTCGAGGATGAAGAAAGAAATGAGGATGCCCCAGTGTCTGGTTTGAAATGGAAGGAAGTGGTAGGGTATGCCCCCTCGAGAGGGCGGTTGGGGAAGAAAGAAGGGGCCCCAGACGACGTCTCGATAAAGGGAAATGGAGGGGACCGTTGGATAGAGGGCAAAAAATTAAGCAAGTTTTCCTTTGGAACGGAGTGGATCGGACGTACGGTTTGCGAATGGCGGCCCCGGGAAGTTTGGAATTAGTTGGTGGAATAAAAAGGTAAATAAAAGGTAAAAAATACCTTTTTTTGGGAGGGAGGGGTTAAAAGGTAATTTGAAAAAATTACCTGGCTCACTTGCACTGTAGCAGCTGAGCGGAAGAGTGGAGAGGAGAGAAAAACGAGGGAGACGATGCCGACAGACAACGACACCGCGATCGTGCAACGGGCGAATGGAGTACGGGCAATGTACCGCGAGGGCACAGGCGGACAGCAGGTGAGTTAAAAACAAAAACCCCCTTTTTGTGATTTATGCAATTTTTGACGTAAAAAAAAAATTTAAAAATGCGGGTGTTGTCGGGGACGGGCAAAAATAAAATGGGTTGTTAAA
>VDFB02189806.1:0-17113 GCA_007258455.2 Sequoia sempervirens
TTGTATTCAATTTATGAGTGCACATTTGCTGTACTTGTGTGATTGGTTGATTGGTTCTTTCAAGTAAAGACTAAATCCTTTTAGTTAATCATAGTAATCAGAAAGATTCAATTGGATTATTCAAGTAGAGCTTAGTATTCATAGTCGTGCATGTTTATACAAGTTGTAAACATAATATATGCCATATAATTTGAGTTTTCTCCAGAGAGTGATGCTCATTTGATTTCATTTGACTCCGCATACCCAATAAGGCACTAGTCTCTGCATTTTATCATTTTGAACTCGTTCATTCTCTTTACATCTTTCAAAATTGAGCAACTAGAGTATTGTTACCATTTTCAAGTTGAATTATAATTGTTCACTCCCATCTTCCATTGTGAACAAGTTGTTACAAGAAGATTGATTAAAAGTTAAGTCTGCATTATTCAGAGAGGTACACCCACCAAGGTTTGCAGCACCTAAAGAGTAGAAGGTTGAATTCTTCCAACCTTGTCTGTTACCCTGAAGTGTATTAAGAGACTGGCAGCCTCTTGAGGTATCTTGCCTGCGTTTTTGAGAGCTAACAAATTGGAGACTCCACTGGGGAACAATCAGAATCAAAGCCTAAACTATAGAGTCAGAAATCTTACATAGACTCCGCTGGGAATAAAAAAAATATCAAACTATTTTCTCATTTTTGATAAAAGTGAGTTGTGACTCTGACATAAATATTTGTATCTGTTCACCATGAATGGAAGAAGATCTCAGTACAGGGGAGGTCATACCGGAGCTCCTGCTGGTAGCAGTAAATGGACACATAAAGATGATAGAGCTGATAAGGGAAAAGGAATAAATGAGGAAATGTGTCTGACAGATAAAGATAAGACATCGAGAGCACATGATTGTTTTGATACATGGAGAGATGATTCAAGTGCAAAACTTTATATCCCTAAAGATTGAAGAGATCCCTTCCATTCTATTGTTCCTCAGAAATAGGTTGAGTTTGAAGCTAGATTAGAAGCTGAACGGATCAGAATTCAACATGAATATGATCAGAGGATAGAGGGTAATCACCAAACTCCTAGAGGAAACCATGAGCTCTCGATTCCTGATGAAGTAAAAGCACAGTTGGAACTGAAAGAGAAGAAGATAAATGAAGTAGAGGCTAAATTGTAGAAAGCCCAGATTGCTGATCAGACGGTTGGTGGCCCAAAGTATGTCCCGCCTCACAAGCAGGGTGATCATGGTGCAGGGTCCTCCAATCAACAAAATGCTCCTCACAATAAGATAGGGAATCACCACAAGTAGCCAAATCGTCCACCCAACATTCCTACATAGCATACAGGTATGTATCCACCTCCTGGTCAGAATTATATCCCACATTATAATGCATAGTACAATAATCACATGCCTCAGTATCAGCATCCACCTATCCCTCCACCTCACCAGCATGCAACCATGATCAGACAGCTTGATTTAGCTGGTATTCAGTTGTATCCTTACCCTATGGATGATAGTTGGAGGAATTTGGTGCCCAAATTTACACTGAATAACATTTAAGGAGTTTTAATATTTTCATTCAGGACATAGATATGCCTTATGAAGATTTACACATGAAGTTGTTCATGATGTCACTTCTTGAAGATGCCAGGGATTGGTTCAACAGCCTGCCAGCATTCTCAATTAATTCTCTCCAAGCATTTCAAGAAAAACTCTTAGAGCAATATGGGAATCAAAATACTCTAGATCCAGCTCTTCATGAATTAATGAGAATTCAAAAAAATTGAAATGATTCAATTTATGACTTCAATCAAAAATTCAACAAGCTACATACTAAAGTACCTCCTGGATCAAGGTTGCCAGATTCTGTTGCATTGAGTGTTTATTTAAATGCATTTGATCCTAAGATAGGGTATGAACTGAGAAGTAGATCCCCAAGAGATTTGGCTGAAGCGCAAAAGATAGCACTAACAATTGAAAACAACAAGAGGGCTGCTGGTATAATTAATAAAAGAGACAACCTGAGGCCTCCTCAGCAAAGAAATAATTATCAGTACAGACAAGAGAATACATACATAAATGAGAACAGGAATGAAAGGCCAAGGTTGCATGATATGCCTTACAATACTGACTGGAAAGATGGGAAACCTATGGCGGCTAGGCCCAGAAATAAAGAAACTCCAAATCCATTGAGCAAGAAAGGGACTTACATGGTGAGTAATAATTACTTTTGTGAAGTTTGTAATCAGCCACATTCTCCAGACTATTGTGTTGTAGCTCAAAGGATGCATGAAGAGGTAATGTTTATGGAGAATGATGGAGAAGATCACAAGGTGTATTTGACTTCAAATGTTTTTCACCATGTTGAGGAAATAAATTCATCTTCAGAGGATGAAGGTTATGAATATGATGTGTCCAATCAAAGGTATAATGTACATATGGTTGAACAACAAATATTTTATGATTTTGATGAGGATTACACAGAGCCACATTCTGTTGAAGTGCCTATTCAGTGTAATGTTAGAAGAGTCACTAAAGATGAAATAGAGAGAATAACTGTTGCTGTAGTTGAGAAAGCCAAAAGTCAATACTGGTTGAGAAACAAAAAAGCAAATGAGCCAGATGGAGTTCCTGGGGGAATTTTTATAAAAGATCAAAATACAATACAGGAAATTGCAAAAAATCCAGGAAACAAGTAGCTTGATAAAATTGAATAGAAACCAGGCCAAAAGGAGGAAGTAAAGGAATTAAATAAAGAAATACAAATGCTTGACCAATCTAGTAAAAAAGAAAAAGAAGAAAAAAAAAGAGAAGCACCAGAATTAAAGAAGACTGTCAAGGTGGAGTGCTCCTCTTTTGATTTCACTCAGGCATTTTCCCAGGTAAAAATGTTTGTTCCACTACTTGAGATGATGAAAATTAAAGAATATAGGGATACTACTATTCAATTGATAACGAATGGAGAACATGTGAATGCTGAAAATAAAATAACTATTAAAGTAGTCAATAGGCAGGAGAAAATAAATAATTCTGAAGTCTACTTGAGTGATATATTATCAACTCCTCCTCAAGTTGATCCCTTCTTTACTACGTTGCTTATTAATAACAAATTGTTGAGGAACTACATGATAGATTCTGGTACTGCTATAAACATCATGCCAGTCGGAGTAATGAAGTAGTTGGGCTTGTGTGCTGATACATATGAAGGGAAATGTTATGAAATGGATAACAGACCTGTACCTGTGATTGGCATTATAAAGGGTGTTGAAGTCAAACTGGCTACTTATCCACAAGTGGCTTATAATATAGACATAATAGTCATTGATACTCCTCCTCAATTTGGGATGCTTTTGTCAAGGCAGTGGACTACAATTGTAGGTGGAAATGTTCAATTTGATTTATCTTATGCTACAATACCAGTGAATGGTCAGGAAGTCAAGTTGTATAGAGAACCAAGAATGAACCAGCTTGTTGATTATGTGCCTCAAGATCAGATCAATTGTTTTTGTGATGTTGGTCTTGGAAGTTTTAAGATTGAACCAGCTTAGCCAGAGTTAACTAATAGTGATCCAATTGAAAAACATGCTGCACAAAATTGCAATGGTGTCTGGAAGATGTATTTTGATGGAGCCTACAACCAAGAAGGTAATGGAGCTAGGATTGTATTTGTTTCACTTGGAGGTACTAATTTTAAATATTCTTTTTTGTTAGCATTTGAATGTACAAACAATGTGGTAGAGTATGAATCTTTATTGACAGGCTTAAACATAGCCGTGAAACACAAGATTAAGTTGCTAGCTGTTTTGGGTGATTCTGAGTTAGTTGTTTCACAGATCAAATCGAAATATGCAGCAAAACACAAAAGATTAAAATAGTATAGGAATGTTGTATGGGATACCATTGAATTATTTCATGCATTTTTAATTGAGTGGATTGACAGATCAAAGAACATAATGGCTGATTTTTTAGCAAATGTGGCATTGAAAAGAGATGATTCTACATTGGCTGGGGTATCATAGATTGAGTTCAAGAAAAGACCTGTTGTTCTTGATAATGTTTATAGTTGGTAGGTCTTTAATGATGATACTGACCTTTTGAAATTCCTCAATTGTATAGATCAGTATGAGGCTCAGAAAATTGATTTCAATGCTTTTGTTGAAGAAGTGGATGGGAAACAAACTATGTTTGGCAAGGAGATATTGCAACTCAAAACAAATAAATTGCCTAAGGGTTTGGTGGCATTGGAGAGGTTGTATGATGGAAATGATAGATCTCTAATGAAACAAACACCAGTCAGAAGAGAAGATATTGAAGAAGTCAACTTGAGGACTGAGATTGCACCAAGAAAGGTATACATTGGAAAGAAGATTAGCCCTGTAATTCGAAGAATGCTGATAGAGTTGTTGAGAAAGTACAAGCATGTTTTTTCTTGGTCTTATGAAGATTTTAAAGCATACAGTGAAGATTTATTTTAGCATGAAATACCATTGAAGCCAGACGCCAAGCCTTTTAGACAAAAGCAAAGACCTATAAATCCAACATTGGAGCCTAAAATGCAAGAAGAACTGACAAAGCTCAGAGATGGAGGAATTATCAAACCAATCAGGCATTCAACATGGGTTTCTAATTTGGTTCCTATGAGAAAGAAGAATGGTGATATCAAATTATGTGTGGACTTCAGGAATTTAAATATGGCATCTCTCAAAGATAATTATCCTTTACCCAATATGGAGGCCATATTGCATAAGGTGACAGGCTGTGAGATATTATCTATGATGGATGGGTTTTTAGGATACAACTAGGTTAAGGTCAAGGAATCTGAGCAATACAAGATAGCATTCACAACTCCTTGGGGAACATATGTATACATAAGAATGCCATTTGGTCTCACTAATGCTGGAGCGACTTTCCAAAGAGCCATGGACGTAGCATTTGCTGATTTGAGTAATGTTATCATGGTGGTGTATCAAGATGACTTGACTGCTTATTCGAAGAAGGCTGAAGATCATGTGCAACATTTTGAAAAGGTATTTATTAAAGATCTTGAATATGGTATTAGTTTAAATCCAAAGAAGTGTCATTTTGCAGTCATAGAGGGTAAGCTCTTGGGGCATATTGTTTCAAAAGCGGGAATTAGAATAGATCCTGAGAGGGTGGAAGCTATTGATAAAATTCCTATTCCCAAAACTGTCAAAGCAATACAATCTTTCTTTGGTCAAATTAATTTTGTCAAAAGATTTGTTTCTAATTTTGCTGAGATCATTAAGCCTATATCAAAAATGTTGAAGAAAGGACAAAAAATGAATTGGACTGTTGAAGCTTTGGATGCTTTTATGTCTATCAAAAGGGCTATCAAAGAGGCTCCCATTCTAAAGTCTCCAGATTTTACAAACTCTTGTCAAATTTTTTCATTTGCCTCAATGCGTACTATTGCTGTTGTTATGTTACAAAAGAATAATGATGGTCATGAACAACCTATGTCCTTCTTTAGTAAATCATTACAGGGATCTGAATTTAAGTATGACATAATGGAAAAATAGGCTTTTGCATTGGTAAAGGCCACAAAAGCATTTAGACCATATCTTGTTGGAGCAAAGGTGATTGCTTATGTCCCTCATGCTATTGTCAAGGATATTTTGACATAATCTGAAGTTACAAGGAAAAGATGCAGATGGATCAACTGGATTCAAGAATTTGACATGGAGATACAGATCACTAAGCTGGTTAGAGGCCAAGGCTTGGCTAAGCTGATGACATAAACTAATATTGAGGCAAATCAGATTTGTAATGTTGAAGAAGAGGCTGCAATTGCAAGTATTGAACACACTCCTTGGTATACTAATGTTATGCATTATCTTAAATATATGACGTGTCCAGATGGATTGAGTGACAGCCAAAGGAGAACTTTGAAGTTGCAGGCATCAAAGTATGTCTTCATGGATGGAGATCTGTTTTGGAAAAATAGAGATGGCATATTGTTATTATGTCTAGATGAGTCACAGGCCAAGCATGTTTTAAGAGAAATGCATGAAGGAGTTTGTGGAGGTCATTATTCAGCAAAGACAACTACACACAAAATTCTCAGCGCTGGGTATTATTGGCCAAAGGTCTTTAATGATTCTTTTATACATGTGAGAAAATGTGAAGCTTGCCAAAAGTTTTCTGGAAAATTGAAGTATCAGGGTGCTTTGCCACTTCGACCTCTATAGGCTGATGCCCCTTTTCATCAATGGGGAATTGATTTCATTGGAGAGATACAAGAGAAGTCAAGTGGAGGACATAGATGGATACTAGTTGCCATTGATTATTTTACAAAATGGGTGGAGGCAATCCCAACCAAGCAGGCTACAAGTAAAGTTGTAACAAATTTCTTGATGGACAATATTATCACCAGATTTGGTACACCATTGAGGATAATCACAGACAATGGGATGTGCTTTAGGTCAGATGAATTCAAAAGCTTTTGTGATAGGTATGACATTACTATCTCTTATGCAGCTCCTTATTATCCACAAGCTAATGGTCAGGCAGAGTCCAGCAATAAGAGTCTTTTGAAGATTATAAAGAGGATGTTGGAATAGAACAAGAAGGCTTGGGATTCAAAGTTAAAGTTGGTTGTGTGGGCTGATAGGATCACTGTGAAAAGGGCAATTGGAAAGTCTCCATTTGAATTAGTATACGGAGCATAGACTAGGATGCCTCTACAGAATTTGTTACTAGTCTATGAGTTTGTCTTACAGGAAGATTTGGAAGTTCTTGAACCTATGGAAGACATAATGGAACAACTTGCTGAACTGGATGAAGGAAAGAGGCCCAAAGTAAAAATATAAAGTTACAGGCACAGATGAAGTATCTATTTGACAAGAAAGCAAAGAAAATAAAATTTGAAGAGAATGATTTGGTGTTGATGTGGAATGCAAGGTGTTAGGAGAAAGGAAAGCATGGAAAATTTGAAGCTCTTTGGCTGGGACCTTTTGTTGTTATTGGAAGGAAGGGTGAAGACTCATATTATCTACAGAACATGGCTGGTGAAGATCAGGAATTTCCTGTTCATGGGAAATTCTTGAAGCTTTTCTTCTCTTGAGCAACACAGAGGATTAAGGGTTGCCAGTGCATGGACAACTCTTGTGTATCCTCTTTAAAATTCTTTTCCATGCACAGTAGTTTAGGTTTTTCATCCACCTCCATTCCACTCTCATTTTCCATTCACCTCCATATTGCATTCACTTTGCATTCACTCCCACTTCGCATTCATTTCCATTACCATTCATTCCATTGCTACTCACTGGTTCATCATTTTTTTCTGGTCTGCTAACCGTGGATTTTGGATCCTCGCAATGATCTGACTATCATTCATCCCCAGACGGAGCCATTGTTGGAACTGTAAAAAACTAATATTTTTACATGAGTTTTCATTCATAAGTTTTCGAATTTGGTTCTACCATATGCATTTTTCATGTCTGGATCCATATCAGCATAGGTTCATTCATGTCTCCCTGATCAATTCTACGTTTTCCACTTGCATGAGTTTGTGTTGCCTATCGACAAGACTCATTTTATGTCACATCGATTGAAGTTTTTTTGCAAGTGGAATTCGGCAGGACCTTTGTTTTGTCAGGGTGATTGGCATTTGTCTGTTGGTAGTTTTCAGCATTGAATCCATGTTGTTTCGGCGACTACAGAGACATCTATCGACATATGTTATGGCTATCGGGATAGGGTCTCACCAATTTCAACATGTCTCCCCGACTATGCACATGGTGGCCCATCGATGTAAGCTTGGAAGTTTCGAAATTATGTCTTAGCGAAGTTTTCCTATTTTGTTGAACAGTGGTGGAAGGATATTGCATATCGGTGTAGGTTTGATCTTTGGTGGAGGCTCTCAGCGAACTCATATGTCTCACCAACGAAATATAATGGGTTTCCTTCATAAGGCTTTTGGTATAAGGATACAACTTTCAGCCTATGGTCTTAGCGAGGTGAGTTTGTCTCACTGATGGTGCAAAAGGTTTTCTACCAAATGATTTTCGGCAAGAGTCCTTTTATGTCTCAGCAAGGATGAATATGACAAAGATTTTGTGTGGTGTAACCTTTTGGTTTCGGCGAGTGGTCTTAGCGAATAAAATATGTCTCGCCGACTTCACATGTGGGTTTCTTTTCGGCATGGCTATGGGTTATCAGTATCATGTCTTGGCGAGCTTAGCATGTTATACCGACTGGCGCATATGGAGGTGTTTTGGCCAAGCTAAGGGTTTTCGGCATGAGGTCTCGGTGAGTGACCTCCGGTCTCGCCTATGGAAAACATGTAGATCCTTGTCGGCATAGGTGTTGCCTTGTCTCAGCGGCGCAGGGATAGTTGAAGACCTTTGGTGAAGCATTGGATAATCTACAAGAGGTCTCTCCGATCGATGGAAGCTACAACGATATACATGATGGGCTCATTGGCGAGAGGAACTTTAAGTCATAGCGACACACGAAAGGTAAAGGTGCTCTATTGTAACATCTCTCCTCCTAGGAGACCGTTCTCTTTCCCTAACCACCTGTTGAGGACTTGTTGGAACTGTAAAAATTTGATATTTTTACATGAGTTTTCATTCATAAGTTTTTTGATTTGGTTCTACCATATGCATTTTTCATGTTTAGATCCATATCGGCATAGGTTCATTCCTGTCTCCATGACCAATTCTGCATTTTCCACTTGCATGAGTCTATGTTGGCTATCAACAAGACTCATTTTATGTCACATCGATTGAAGTTTGTTTGTAGGTGGCTTTCAGCAGGACCTTTGTTTTGTCAGGGCAATTGGCGTTTGTCTGTTGGCAGTTTTCGGCGACTGCGGAGACATCTATTGACGTATGTTATGGCTATTGGGATAGGGTCTCACCAATTTCAACATGTCTCCCCGACTATGCACATGGTGGCCCGTCGATGTAATCTTGGAAGTTTCAGCATTATGTCTCAGTGAAGTTTTCCTGTCTTGCCGAACGGTGGTGGAAGGATATTGCATATCGGTGTAGGTTTGATCTTCGGTGGAGGCTCTCAGCGAACTCATATGTCTCGCTAAGAAAATATAATGGGTTTCCTTCATAAGGCTTTCGATATAAGGATACAACTTTTGACCTATGGTCTTAGCGAGGTGAGTTTTTCTCACCGACGGTGCAAAAGGTTTTCTACCAAATGATTTTTGGCAAGAGTCTTTTTATGTCTCAGCGAGGATGAATATGATACAGATGTTGCGCGGTGTAACCTTTTGGTTTCAGCGAGTGGTCTTAGCGAATACAATATGTCTCGCCAACATCACATGTGGGTTTCTTTTTGACATGGCTATGGGTTATCAGTATCATGTCTTGGTGAGCTCAGCATGTTATATTGACTGGCACATATGGAGGTGTTTTGGCCAAGCTAAGGGTTTTCAACACGAGGTCTCAGCGACTGACCTCCGGTCTTGCCGATGGAAAACATGTAGATCCTTGTCGGCATAGGTGTTACCTTGTCTCGGCGATGCAGGGATAATTGAAGACCTTCGATGAAGCATTGGATAATCTAAAAGAGGTCTCTCCGATCGATGGAAGCTACAGTGATATACATGATGGGCTCGTTGGTGAGAGGAACTTTAAGTCATAGCGACACGCAAAAGGTAAAGGTGCTCTCGGGAAAACATATAGAGATCTACAAGATGTCTCCATGACTCGGATGAGCTACAAAAAATATGAACAAGGCTAAAGGAGTTCATCGAAGAGAGATATCCGTGTGTCTTAGTGACAGGAAAGCACGTAAGGAAAATTTTCTTTCGGTGCAATGTAATTGAAGTCTATATGATGTCTCTGAAAGCGATAGGTCACAGCGAATGTGAGAGTGAAATACAAGCGCACGTGATGAAAGTGAATGAATTTCCTTCAGCAGGATAATGTGTTGTGTCTTGCTGACTATACACGGGTGAAAAATAGAATTTCAAAATGCAAGACCGACATGTTTCTACTTGGATAACTGTTAATTTCCAGCTCAATTGGAGACCGATTTTTGTGCTAGGCCAACATGTTCTCTCATTTTGATATTTTATCCATATGCTTGTGTATAAATAAGCATTTTTTGCAATCGTAAAGAGAGGATAATAAGCTATTAGTTATTTGATAGACAGTAGGCATTTTCTGATGGATACAGTACTATAGATTCATCAAATAAGAGATTAAGTTGCATGCTTTCAAAGCGGAGGTATTTATGAAAGTTAATTGATGTTGCTACACATTTTTGGTCTCAATTATCTGTTGAATTTGATGAAATTATGGCTAAGTTGTCTCCAAGATGGACTCTTTTTGGTTGTTTGAATTGATATGAAAAGTTTCTATTCAATTTATTGGTGCACATTTGTTGTATTTGTGTGATTGGTTGATTGGTTCTTTCAAGCAAAGACTAAATCCTTTTAGTTAATCATAGTAATCAGAAAGATTCAACTGGATTATTCAAGTAGAGCTTAGTATTCATAGTCTTGCATGTTTATACAAGTTGTAAATAGAATATATGCTAGATAATTTGAGTTTTCTCTAGAGAGTGTTTCTCATTTGATTTCATTTGACTCCGCATACCCAATAAGGCACTCGTCTCTGCATTTTATCATTTTGAATTCGTTCATTCTCTTTACATGTTTCAAAATTGAGAATTTTAGAATCTAGACTAGAGTATTGTCACCATTTTCAAGTTGAATTATAATTGTTCACTCCCATCTGCCATTGTGAACAAGTTGTTACAAGAAGATTGATTACAAGTTAAGTCTACATTATTTAGAGAGGTATACCCACTAAGGTTTGCAGCACCTAAAGAGTAGAAGGTTGAATTCTTCCAACCTTTTATGTTACCCTGAAGCATATCAAGAGACTGGCAGCCTCTTGAGGTATCTTGCCTGCACTTTTGAGAGCTAACAAGACCCTCCTATCTAGGGCCTAGATGAGAAAGGATCTCCTCAAGTAAATGACACAACTAAGCTCCCTCTATCTTTGGCTGACCTAGATTCTAACTTTCGCCTCCTGAATTATTTTGAGAAACCTGCTATTCCTCACGATCACTCTCATGGGAACTCTAAGAAGGGGTGTTCTGGCAGTTAGCCCTATGGCCACCACCATGACCTCTACAAGTCACAGATATTAGGTTAGGATGATAGAAGGGGGAAAAACATAATCTCAAGAGTCCAAGCACTAGGACAACATAATGGGCTCGTATGAAACATGAGTACCCAGTGTTAGAACTTAGGCTCTAATACCACATGCAATGCCCTGCCAAAAAACTTGAGAGGGCAACACGACTACAATAATGACACAATAATTTTTTTTTTAAAATGAAATAACAAAGAAATGTATAACTTAACATAACATATAAACTAAGCTATGTCCTCTAAGGTTCCATGACTACATTACTAACACAACTATTAACAAGATCTAAACATATGTCATGAATTGTATAACAACAAGAATTCATTTTTAAACCATCACATTAACTAAATAAACAACATTCATTTCCATAATATGACATCAAATAAATAATCATCAAAGATCATATATATAGAGTTTGACGTACATATACAAATTCCCTTACATGAGGGTACATCATAACCGTTAAATTTTTACATTGTTTACAATAATGCTTCTTGAATACCTTGGGAAGTATACATCAAGATTACAATACATGATTCTACATGTATGTAAGACTAATACATGATCATAAGTAAATGTCTCCTTGAATTGGTACAAGATCTGGAAACTACTACAAGAGGTACCTCCATCACACACATGAACAACAACAAGGGAAACCCAATGGAAGAAAAAGCACAAGCCTCTTGACCATGTGGAACCCTAATGTCCACCCCCTATGACAAGAGATAACATAAGGTCCCACTACAACAAATAATCAAGAAGACAACAACCTAAAACATGGCAAAACAGAACTCCAGCACAACACTATACAACATCAACATCGCATAACACATACCTCACTTCTAGAGGCCTAACATAATAGAAGGGGAACACATAAATAGGGAATTCTAGAGTGCAATAGGGGAGAATTTCATTGCACGATCCTAGCATGGGTTATCCTGATAGCCTCTCACTAGACGCCAGCCCCCATCTATCTTGACAGTCTCTCATTAGATGTCAGACCCATAGGGCAACACATGTGGAACCAACATTCCTTTCGTTAGGATAATGAAGTTGATCTTTCCAACCAGGCCTTCTCATCCCATCCTTAACCTAAATGATCACTATAGGCATGGGTGAGGCATTCAAATATCTTGACTAATGTGAAATCTACCCAACACCCAAATTCATTTTAGGTTATCACTGGATTAAAGGAACTCACAAATGGGTTATCCTGGACACCACTTTGGGTTTCGACCCCCATTGAGAGCCACTCTCCCTACTTGCAACTAGAAGACCCAATACAAAAAATAGGGTAAAGTCATTTTGCACACTAAATGAAACCAGAAACAACACATATCCAGAGCAAGGCATGAACCATCTTGCTCAAAAATCACAACCATAATAACAAGTAACCAGTGCAAGGATAAATACCCTAATGTACACATCTCAAGTATATTATCAATGAACTCAAAAGAAAAAACATAAAAGTCAACCAATAAAATACTCCCCTAAGCCTCTTGAAGTAAAGCTTGACAACTTACACAAAGACTCCCATTTAAAACCAATAATCTAAACTCACCTTAAATTCCCCTAGACAAATACATAATGCAATTCAACTCACAATAAACCATTCAATCTTGAACTCCTCATTCTTAACAAATAAACT
Source organism: Sequoia sempervirens (assembly GCA_007258455.2). Lineage (NCBI taxonomy): Eukaryota > Viridiplantae > Streptophyta > Pinopsida > Cupressales > Cupressaceae > Sequoia > Sequoia sempervirens. Next base: position 12,772 of record VDFB02189806.1, read on the forward strand.
ATTAAAAGAATAAGACATAAATCAACATTGATAGGAAAAATTAATTTTATATGTAAATCATTATCTTACCTTATCATTTCCTAGTTTGTTTATTTAACACAATCATTTAAAGTTCATAAGAAGAATTGTTCTTTAACCAAAATCACAACCTATATACATGTTGATATATATATATATATATTAAACAAAATGTAGTTTTCTATCATTATAATAGCTTATCCTATGGCACTATAGGTTTACTATCAAATTCCCAGGAAGGTCAAATATGTCGAACTTCTCACTAACTAATAGTTTGAACATCGAATACTATATATAATGAAGGCTATCGAGTTCAAAGTTAAAAAGAAAATATAAAATATGGCTTATCATTGCAGTCTACATATATATTTGATATTCAATCTTAATTTGTGCTCAATAAGTAAATCCATATGACATCGAAATACAGTCAACTTAAGGAAGTTAAAATGAATCCTTAACATTACTTCATAAAAAAACAATCACGCCAAACCAAGATAATACAAATTTACAGAGATCTGGTTGAATGTGATCTAGGAACTATAATCACACTCTTCAAAAGAATCAAAGGCCATAAAAGAAGGTAAATCAATATCCATAAAGAAATTGAAAACCATACGAATGAAATTTGATATAAAATCAACATAATAAGTTTGATATGTAGTCACAGATAAACCTCATCAAAAAGCACGTGAAAAAAAATCAATAGAGATTTAAAGAAGTTGGTTGGAAGATGACATGGGCTTAAATCACACCCTTTAAAATAATCAAGGCCATATACAATATTGTTTGGGGAATCGGATTTAAAATCAGTAGTTGAATATATATAAATTGATACATGTAGCAATATAAGAAACAATTCAGGAGAAGAGCACATTCGCCACAGTAAAAAATGATGACAAGCAATTTAAGGCCCCAGTTCACTAGGAAAGAGAGAGATACATTGACCTAAAGATAGAGATAAATCTATGAATCTCACAAATGAATCGATGGCAGAGTAATTCAACACCAAGAGATGATATGTATTAGCTATAGAATGAGGCGAAAATGTCAAGGGCGGGCTGCAAGGGATACAAAAGCTATGACAATAGAAAAGCATATTAAATCTAATAAAAAACTACAGTTACATGGCCAGTTTTAGAAGAAAATACACTTGAATGGTGAAAACAAAGATAGAATAATGAGTTACACATAATACTCCCAAAGAAATATGGTTTTCACTTAGCAATTGCATTTACTAATTACTTCATCTTGAAATGAATAAACAAGAAATGTTTTGCTATCAAAAAACATAAGCATTCATGCATTTGATTCAAGAAGAGAGACAAAATTCAAGAAGCAAAGGAACCTGGAATCAACGCTAGCTGAAAAGATTTAAATCCAATGTCAAGACCAATCTCCTATAGCAACAATAATCCACTTCTTCCAAATCCTTAATCAATTCTTCATTAATTTTCCCCAAACCAATTTTCCGAAACAATCAACAACACACCATTATTCTAGTTTTCTTTTTGAAAACCGCAAAAAAAAACAGTAATAATCCATAATCCATATCTCTACAAAATGATCATGATTTACCCAGGAAAGCTATCTAATTTTCAAAAACAAAAATCAGATAAAAATCTCATAAAAACTGTAATCAAGGGAAAATCCTAAAATTATTATTGAGTGGGGTTAGCACAATAACACTTAAAATCCCTATGAAAATAACAAAGCACAATGGAAGTGAGGTGAAGACAAAAGGGATAGTGTTACCCTATGTCTCCACCTTCCATGATTAACCTCTGTTACACCTCCTAGCTTGCAGATAAATAACAATGCCCTCAGATTTATGAGCAACTATGACTAAAGACTAAGCCCTATGCAAGTGTTGAAGGATTTGCAGAAAATAAAAATAACCCTACAATGAGCTAAAATGACTACGACTGTTAATGACTATGACCTAAGTTGACAGCAAGTTGACATAGACTAAGAATGCAAGAAGTCAAATGAGCTAAAGACTGAGAGATCCCCAAATGAGGTCAAAATTGCCCTTTTATAAAAATTGCAATTTTGAATGTGTGGCCAGGATGAAAAGATGACAGGAATCCTAAGATCAATGCTTAAGATTGAATATTACCGTGTGCATTAGGGTTAGGTCAAAATTATAGGGCAATGGTGTAAAGAATGAAAGTAAGATTGAATTATGGCAAACAATTCAATCAATACCAATTAAATGAGAAGTCAAAAAGTCAAGAATTAAATTGGAAGTGATATGCCCACGCGACAAAGAGGTGTTACCGGAGAAATTAAATAATAAGATTTATTACCCGTGATATCTGAAGTAATTAAATAATAAAGATATTATATTTAATTATGGAGGAATGATAAAAGAATTATTTTGAAATTAAATAATGATTTTAATCTGCACCAAAGAGAATGGCTAAACAACAAACTCAACCTACTAATTTAATGGCAGCCAATATTTAAATAATTAAATAAATTATTTAATTATAAGTGAAAATGGATGAATTTAAATAAATAAGAATTTGGCCACCTTGTAAAGAAGGGACTTAATTGAAGGACGAATTAACAAATAAACGATTAATTAATCAAGAAGAGACAATTAAAAACCAGCCACCAAGAAATTTATTTAATCAGTTAAAGACTCAGACAACAGGATAATGAATAATATTTATTTAATAATCAAGGAGGAACAAATGTCATTAATTAATTAAATAATTATGAATTATTTAATCAATAGTCGAATGTGGACCAAGGACATAATTAAATAGCTTAATTATGCTAGGACGAAAGTGGTAAAAATGAAGCTTGCAGGCCTAGGTCATTTTTAGGTGTCTACAAAAACAACAAGTTTCTTTTCGACAATCAGTTCAAAGTCACACATGTGCTCCAAGAAATCTTTTTCTATCTTTTTAATTGTCTTTATTTCTTATCCATTATCACCTTCTATTTTAATATTTTATTTTATACTATAATATTTTCCCCATTATTAATTTATTATAATCCCATCATTAATAATAAATATATTTATATTTAGTTGTCAAAATACTTTTTAACTTAATAATTTGATTTGATAAATTAATTAACCAAGAACAACTTATACATCCATTTATCAACATGTTTTATTTAATAATTTATTTAATTCATCAATTAATCAAACAACATTATTAAAAAAACTTTAATTTAAAAAACAAAATATCAATAATAATCACGTAAGCATAAAGAAGGTCAAAATGAGAAAAAATGACCACTACAACAGACAATACTGACGGGATAATTGACTAAAAACTCATCCTCTTCGAGGATGATGGCAAGGGTATGGGACTGTGTACACTATCTCCATTCAAAAATTTCTATTGGGTTTAAGGCATGCTTAGACCTGTGAATTCAGGTGGAGTTGATGCCTAGTACCTGCAACTTGCAACAAAAAAAATGGTTGCACATATATATATTCATACACTCAGACACACTGTGAAAGGAAATCGTGACATAGCAGAGTACTCATGAATGAGTAATGTGGCATTGACCCTTTCACCAAGACACATCAGACAAGCAACCAGATCAATGTATAACAATCAATTACATAATAAACAACATAGAACAATCACTAGATAATCTCACAATAACCATGGTCAGATAAACAAATAATGCTCATAATTTAATTAATCCACATAAACTAATAAGTCCATATAATTGTCATAGCATGTGCATAACTCAAGTAGTATTAATGTTACCAAAGTATCATCAAAGTGTCATCATAGCAGTAAATCTAATATCAAAAAAGTGTCATAATGTCCATACTAACAGAACAACTATCAATCTAACAAAGAACAACATAAGGGGCACTACATTCATACCATTGACTCAAGATGTTGATTGTAAGTTTTGGTGCATTGTTATTCATAGCCATTTTTATGCATAAGTTCAATTATATATTTGTTAAATTAAATTGACATTGATGGGTTTGATGAATGATTTGTAATCTAAAAAATATTTAAGAAACCATTGAAGATTGCATCTATTCTGAGTAGTTGTGTTAAACTAGAAAATCAAAATTAGATATTTATAGAACCTTGTTAAAAGGCATAGGACAACTAATAGGGGAGGTGAATTAGTTGTCACCAAATTAAACTCAATACTTCAACACTTATTAACTTTACAACCACACTATTCTATTATTAAGTATGAATATGAAATGTAGATAATACAAAGCAAAATCAACACAAAGAATATCATATTTTATTTGAAAAACCCAATGAGGGAAAAACCATAGTGAAGATTAACTCACAATATAAAGTGATAGAAAAACAAAATATATAAGGCA
>VDFB02189807.1:0-13379 GCA_007258455.2 Sequoia sempervirens
CTTTTCTTTAATATCTAATGTCTTACAATGAGGCAAAAATGCCCTTTATAGCAAATTCTCAAGACATGTCGGCCCAGCCAAACATTTACAAAACAAAAACAACCGCCAAAACAGGTCGGCCCTAGGAAATCAAAATAAGGCATACATTAAATGCCATATATCATCAAAGTCAGCCTAGGCACAGTCCCCAATGTAGTCTGGTTCATTACATGCCCTATAATAATAGGGAAGCACAAATCTCAAAATAGGCATTAACTGCTGCCTCCCTTATCCTTGCTCTGGGCCAACGATCCTTGAACCCTCAAAAATGTTCCATGCAATTCGGTGACAGGTGGCAAAGGCAATATCCTAAGCCAACATTTTATGGAGCCAATCTCCTCCTTTGACTGTTTAACCATCTTATCCCAATCATCCTTGTTGGCATGATACTTATCCATAACTGCCAGATATGTGGCTGCATCATCTAGCTGGTGGCCAGTTATAACATTCTCAAAATTTGGGTTATAAACTTCATGCCACCACTCTCTTAGCTGTTCCAGACTTAGGTACTTAGGAGCAATCTTTCTCCTTCTAGTCATGACCTCAAAGAATGCAATGCACCCCTCATATACTCCAATAAAATCACCATCTATTTGTTTCTTTCATTTCTGTATCTTCTTCATGGCCTTCTGCCGAATTTGTAGAGCCTCAAACCATTCCCAAGGTTCATTTAACCTAGCAGAAGGAAGAATCCCATCCATAGCCAATTGATCCTTACCATATCCCATGATGACCTTGGATTTCTGTAATAGAAGATCAATGTCTTCCTTATCCTAAGATAGCACGTATTCTAGCAGTTCTTTAGCTCTGACTGCATCTTTTCCAACTAACAGGATGTCCTTGATGGCATTATCCCCTTTCATTTGCACATCCTTCAGCCAATCTACTGCAGCTTGAGCAGAAGCCTTCATTTTTTCAATTTCGGAGATGGTCTCCTTGGGCAAGAAACCAGGAGTGGTAGAAGAAGATGGGTGAAGGGATTGCAAGGGTTTCATCACCTCCTCCAAGCACTTCCTAAGCCTTTCATTTTCTTTTCTAAGCTCATGCTTGGTCTGAGCTTCCTTTCTTAACCTCCCAATGATTACCACACTGGAGCCTTCATATTCATCAATGTCTTGCTCCAAGGATGCCGGTCCAAGGTTGATAGTTTGTAAATTATAATCCTCACCAGTAACCTCTTCTTTGGTCTTGTCTGCGGCAGGAGTGGCAATGTGAATGACCCTATTATTTAGCTCATCTCTTTCCATCTTTGAAACCACTTTAGCTACCTTCTTTTTCTTCCCTTTGCCAATTTTGGACAGCATTTTAGCCCAATCCAAAGGAGTGTCCTCAACAACTACCCGCTTCTTCCTTGTAATATCCTTTTCAAGCCAATTTGGGACTGCAGGTTCTACTTGGATTTCCTCTATTTTTTCTTCTTCCTGTTGTTTTTCTGACATTTCATCCTCTTCCTTTTTAGGGAGCTTCTCACTTTGGTCACACTTCTCGATGGGGTTCTAACAGGGATGTTCTCCTCATGCTCAGGTGATCCGTTTCCTCTGCCATTTTCTGGAGAATCTTCATACATCACTAGAGGAGAAGGATGCTTCTCTACCTCTTCAGCCTCAAGCTCAACTGCCTCACCAAAGAGCGCCCCTTCCTTGAATGGCTCTGCTTCTCTGCTAGTCTCATGCTCCTCAAGAGTCTCTTGCTCATGCACACTTGGTGGAGGAGAAGTAGCCTTAGATGGCTCCACAACTGGTGACTTTGGAGGAGAATCCCTCTTTTGCACAGTGTCCTTAGGGGAAGGAGTCCTTGATCTTCTCATGTAGACTTTTGTCTTCTCTCCTGAACTCTCTACATCAACAATAGGAGGCTCATCCTTTGATGTGTCCTGGACCCTCTTCTTTGAAGTCTTGGTTGTTCTTGTCTTCTTCAATGGTGGATGAGCACTTCTTCTACCTTTTCCAACTCTTCCTCATCAGATGATCTGCCAATCTTCAAAGCCCGACTTCTCTTCTTCCCTTTGGGCTTCCTTTTTGGTTCCGGCTCACTTTCCTTAGGGCCTCTAATCTTTATTTTGAAAGGTGAGCTCTTTTGGGTTTTCCCTTTGGGGTCATCATCCCCGGATTCTTCTGAAGTAGACATTGGGTTGAGATTGCCCATTAAATTGAAGGTACAGGCTACCTTCTCACTTTTCAGCTCCCAAACTTTATGCTTCAACCAAGAAGTGGTGAATTTCATAACCGAGGCCATTAGGTCTTCCAACTCTGTGACCTCATCTTCATTCCAATTGATTTCCCCAATTGACCTATCCTTAACAGCTTCATAGGCATGATCCTGCACTAGGTTTCCATCATCTTCCAGTTGGTCCAGGATTAGCTTGACATTATATTGTCTGACTGCATCAACAGGAAGCCTAGAGTACCTCTTCTTTCTTGCTTTGAGATCATCCTTGAAGTTGGCCCAATAGTCCTCTAGGTCGTCCTTATGACGGTACTCCTTGGTAGTCGTCTTTGGTGCTTCCCCAGTGATGTCAAAGTTTGTTCTTTTGGAATGGAAGGAAAAACCATATGTTGCCAATTCATCTCCTGCGATGTGTGTTGATTGGATGGAAGGGCACACTTCTGCCATGCCAATTCCCAGAGGGAAATCCCCACCAAAGCCTATTGTATGCTTCTCCTTTTTGACTATGGCATCAAATTCACATATTTTCCTCACAATCTCCAATAACACAATGTGATCAGTAGGATACCGAGGTAGCCTATATGGAGCGGCCAGGCATCCATCAATTCTAATGTAGGGGAAGGTGGGAAATTGAATGAAGTAGGCCCCATAATTATTTATCAACCCTTTTGCTCCATCTGACAGTCTCACATGCTCGACATTCTGAAGCATCCTAGTGATATGCATTGTGAATGCATCATTAGCCCTTCTGTAGCCCTTCTGTAGTCCTTGTGTCCTAGGTGAAACTCTAGGTATACTTCATAGAATATGTCCTATCTGAATGTCCCTCATGGATTCAAACTCCTGTACGGGTAGAATCTGGCAAGCACATACATGACATAGGAGGACATGGTGAATTTCTTGGTCTCTAGGACATCCCTCAGCTGCTTGTCAATTATGGTGCTGATAAGTCCTACCCAGTGGTAGTTGGTTCCTTGTTCAATTTTGATGATCACATGGACCATCCAACTCTCCAATACTCTGACACCCTTCAATCCTGCCACCCTGCTCAAAAATGTTATTGCATCATAAATATCTGATCTGAATTTGATCCCGTGCAATTGCTTGGGTAGTTTAGAGTGATGTGATTTCAGCTTTTCTAACCAAGCATTGATCATCGGTTTAGCCTTGGTTGGCTCGTTCTCATAATATGTCCAGGCCATGTCCATGTTTAGAGCACACATAGAAGGAAAATCCGGCATGTCAAAGGCTTGTACAATGGAAACAGGACTGAAATTTTCCAAGACCCTTCCCTCAGTGCTGCAACCCTTTGTGTATCAAAGTCGTACTGTCGGGCACACTCCAAGATTAATTCATAGCATTGAATTGTCGGAGGAAACCTTGCCACATGCACCAGTCTGGACTTCATCATCCCCTGTCTCAAAACTGACAGGTCCTTCTGAGCTGTCCTCTGTTTAAATTCTTCGTATCTCCAAGCTCCAACATTAGTATTAGACACTTCAGACCATACAAAAGATATCTTGCTTTTAGGAAGCTGAATCTTAGTATCTAACCTTAATCTTTCTGCTTCTGAGATGGATGACCCCTCTGTGTCACCTTTGGACTTTCCTGCTACAGCCTTGCTTGATTCAGCTTGCACTTACAAGAAACCGTCATAAGTATCAATTATCATTCATATTCTGACCCAAAATATTAGCATAAAATCATATAAGGAAATTAGATACTATCACAAATGGCCAATCCCTAAAAATCTAGAAAAATAAAGGAATCCGGGAAAACAGTGTAAACCGAGAAAATCCAGTCAGGGAGGAATTTCAGAGAAATCTGACCCAGACGGATTCTTACTGCCAAACATGATTAGACAAATAAATCATTAGTATGGACCAAAGATTATGTGATTATCATGAAATTCATTCATTAGCAACAAGAAATAAGTATTTAGTGTTGAATGCATAAATCCTATCTTCGGAAAATCGAAAGAAATAAAACTAGACAGGAGAACTAGAAAAATCCAGATGGGACGGATTTTCACGGACAGCTTCAAGAACTCCAGAAATCACTGCACTCCGTAGAATTGGCCGAAATCAGGAAAATCCAGGTGCGTAGGAATTCCGCAGACACCCCGGAAACCCGATAAAAGACAACACACGAACCAACGATTGAACGATTGTGTAAGATTCCTCACTTAGGTTCTAATGATTTCAATGATGATGCCAATGAACAAAGTTCAAGAGGCAAATGATTTCAAGTTCTCAAAGCCCTCAAATGTTGAGTCCACATGGCAAAACAATGATGCCCTAATTTCATTGAATAATCCTCCCGCCATGAAAACCAGGGTAAGCTCAAGGTTTAAAGTACCATCTACAAAAATTGATCTAAAGCGCTCTGACTCCTGACAAGGTAGGGGTCAGTTTAATACAAGTGCAAGATTGGAAAATCATAATGAATTCGTCATTCTGGGCCAAACACCGAAAAACCCTAACCTTGCACAATATGGCAGATTACGCACTAAGAGGGCAAACAATCTGACCCAGAACCCTTCCAAACAGTTGCACCCATCATCTAATGGATAAATACAAGATGATACGGCATGGGTGATGAGGTTTCACAAAGAGATGGGTCAACCCTAACTTGATAAAACAAAATCGCGCCCAAGGATGGGCCGACCTAGAACAACCATCATTCAACTTCAAAAAGAATTCGATCATCACGTAAACAAATAGAGGGGCCATCGACAACTTACAATGGATCAATCCAGATGGAACCTGAGCTTGAAGAAGCAACCACGAAGCCAACACACCCAAGCAATGAAAACCTTAATCAGCGCTCCAGACAATCCACACGCAAGCGGCTCAAGATCAATACTCAAAGCTCGAATGGAGAAAGCACTTAGACGCCAAGGCAGCAAACAAGTGAATGATGAAGTTAAAATGATGCCTAAAAATGTTTTAAATTCACCCATATGTGTGTCTGAGCAAAGGTACCTCGGTCATTAATGGTGACAAGATGTATCTAAAATTTGGAAGCAGGAGCCTTAATGAGAATTTTTGGAAAATCCCCAAATACCGTGAGATGAACAGTGCAGGAATGAAGGCTAGAGTTTAACAGGAGTTGAGTTTTGACACCGATCGGAAAATCCGGCAAAACCAAAATCTCGGAGTCAAGCAGAAACCCGAATTCAGAGAATTCTGCAGTGGAAAGACAATGAACCAGAGCCCAGGAAAATCCGCCGGAGTTGGAAAATCCCGGATTCAGGTGAAAACTCAGATTTTGCCTAAAACTCAATTTTAGCCCATTCAAACCTCAAGACAAGATCAAAGCCAACAAGACCAACATGTCAAGACCTCCAAAAGGAAAATCCAATAAAACCAAAGGTCGAAAGACACCAGAAAAGAGGGTCCCTACTCCAAGTGGGGCGTGTGTGCAAAAGCGCACAGCGAGGAATCTCATTTTTCATTCTCATCTGTTGATGAGAATCCATGATCCATGCCTCCTATTTCCTCCATCCTTGACCGTTGATTAATATTTTTGATCTCAACCCTCCATTTCTCATTTGCTCTCCTATAAATCAAACACTATTTGGAGACAAATGGATCCATCTGTCAATTACAAGCCTGTGCTATTGAATTCACTTGCACTCACACTTAATTTACTCATTTTTAGCTTGTTTTAGTTCATTTTTAGTTGCATAATAGCTTAAAAAATCCATTAATGGATTCCATGCATCCATCTTAGTTTGTTTATAAATTAAGGTTTCCATCTTTTAGCTTATAATTAGCTTAATTTAGCTTAGCAATTGCATAATTAGATAATTTTTTAGCAAAAAATCATGTTCAATTTAGCATAAATCAAGTTTTCATCCATTTATCACAATGGGTAAATCAATTATCTTCCATACAATTGACTGGAATAGGCTCACTAATCATGAGATTGGGAAAGGGTCATTCCACATCAACACGACACCAATTCCAAAATAGGATAAGTTTCAAATGGGTTAGAGTAGGAATTTTACTATTTTCATAGTTTGTAACTTTCAATTTCAACAAATGCTTGGTTTAACTTTCAATTTGAATGATCTTGTTTGTGATTGAGGTTTAGTGGCTAAATTATGCTTTGATTCATCATGGATCAAGTGTAATCGAACCACCCTGACAATCCTTGGTCCACACCTTGACATAGATTTCTTTCTTCGGTTGTTGCACTATCAGACATTTTTATAATTGATTTTTCGTGAGTTGTCAAGGGGGTTTTGACTGCAAAAATGATTAATTGATATTCAAACTTCCTTCAATATTATTTAGACCCAAAACCTACACATTCAAAGAGAGAGGAAGGGTTATGTCATTTAGGGGCTTGCCTTAGTTAAACCCCGTGTTAGTGAACTTCCACTTTCACAATGGTAATATCAATGATAAATGGATAAATGATAGGAAGGAATGATGAATCAACAAAATACTGCTACTCACCACCCTTCAATGGCTTCCTTGAAGGACTAAAGTCATACACATCTCCTCAAGGCTTGGATATTGCATGCTTGAATTGATTGAATCACTTGGATTGCTTAGAGACCTACAAGGATTAGTCTTCACAAACAATATGAAAACATAAACATGAACACACACTAGCATACACTTTGGCATGATGTTTGGATCTTGAACAACTACAATAAATCCTCTAACGTTTCCTCTTGACTTGCTTGATAATGCTCTTGATAATTGCTTGATCATAAATTCTCCAACTTGCTAGATATTTCTTGTTAGGTTTGAAATGATGCAATAACTAGGTATTTATATGCTATTATTCTAATTTCCCAAAATTTAAATCCTGACAGTCAACTTTAGATATTTTAATTTCAAATAATAAAATGTTGCCCCCAAAATATTCAAATTTGGATCCAAAATAGGGGACATAAGCACCTAGGGTGCCATTATCCTAGCCCTATTTTGCAAGATACACAGTGTTAAGAGAAAAATATTAAATGGATTGCCACCTTTGACCTTTTTAAATTTGGGACTAGATTAAAAGGACAAGGGCGCTAAGGACATAATTAATCAAGCCATCATCCAAATTCCTAATCATTCATTATAAGAACATTTTGTGTTAGAGTAATCATGCATTAGCTAATTAATTATTAGTCTAATTTATTCTCATGTACTTAAGCTAAACTTAGGAGTGCTTTTTTATGTTAACTAGAGTTATTGGATCATTATGTCTCATCGCATGATATGTTGACACTTTTTATGATCTAATCCCTTTATCATTTAGGGTTGCTCCTATATAGCAGTCAACCCTTATTCTATTATCATACTTTTGATAACCTTTTCTCAACCTTTGATGACTCTTGATCTCCTTGAAGACTCTTGAGGTTCATTTTGTATCTTTTTCTTGTTGAGGATATTACATATTATTGTTTTCAACTCTCTTGCATGGAAGGTGAAATGAAATAACTTGTACAATAGAATAATATGATATGAAATATGCTACAAATAATAATTGAGAATAATAAGCCACTTCGAGGGGGAAAACCTTCAAATATCTCCAATGAGAACACAATTCATAATATGATGATGAAATAAGACTCACAACCTCCTATATATACCTATTTATGCCTGGTATATCACCCAGGCCAACTTAGATAATCCTATATAAGCCCTAGGCCAACCTAATCAACTAAAAAATAATATAATATTGATAATATGACTTAATTAGGAGTTAAGATTACCACAAGTTGACTATTCATAACTCGATGTACTCTAATATTAAGGGTGTAGCATGCTCCCCTCTTCAAATAAGCATTGTCCTCAATGCTAGGCAATTTTAGATGCTTTTGAATGAAATCCTCGTCCTCCCATGTGGCATCTTCAATTGGTAAATTCTTCCATTGGATGAGATACTAAGTGAGTGTTCTGATCCTTAGCTTCCTTGTGTGTGTTTTGAATACATCTCGGTTCCAATATGATCCTTCCTTCTTCATCAAGCTCTGGTAATATTGTTTGAGTAGAGATATTATCCCAATTACCTTCTTCAAACAAGAAACATGAAAAACTAGATGTATCTTTGTTGTTGATGGCAATTCAAGCTTGTAGGCAACACTACCTATCTTCAGCATGATTTGATGTGGGCCATAATATTTTGGAGACAACTTGTTATTCTTGATTTTTGCTTTAGTGACATTTTCTTGTAAGGTTGCAATCTCAAGAAAACCTAATCCCCAACATCAAAACTTATTTCACTACTATGTTGGTATGCTTGTTAATTCATTCAGTTTTGTTTCATGCATAGATTCTCTTTAATTCTTGAAAGTACTTGTTGTTGATGAATCATGTGGTCCTCCATAGCGTGAACTCTTGGTGACACCTTCAATGATGATGTGATGGGAGGAGGATGATATCTATACAATGCTATAAATGGAGACATTTTTATGAACTATGGAAAGAAGTGTTATACCACACTTATTAAAATCCTTTGTTTGCCCATCAGATTGTGGATGGTATGAAGAATTACGAGCCAATTGAGTACCCAAACATTTGAATAAATCTATCCAAAAGTTACTAGTAAAGATAGGATCTATAAAGGTACACCAACCATACTTACTAAACATGAAAATCTCAAAGAATATTCACTTTATCAATTACAAATATTGATACAAAATTCATTTCCTCATAATAATAATGAAACAATGTATATATATTAATAAGATTGCTTCCAAGCAACTACAATGTCGAATGTAAAAGTTTACATCAAGTAATGTTACAACATCTATTTCAATGTTACATGTGTAAGTACATATCAATGATTACATCAAGTTCACAAATTAAGTTACAATTGGCTATGCAAACCATACAAAGTAATACAAGAAATATATATAAATATCCATATGATGAGAAATCCTTGGTGCTCGACCGCCATGCCACTGCTTTGTCTTCTGCAAAGTCGAGACCAAGAGTGGGTCCAGGCGCCTTTTCCTCCCAACCACAAAGCATAATACTTCCCCGAATTTCTTCCTAGCTTGAAGAAAACTCTGACCCTGCGTGAGGAGCCTAGCAACCTGGAACGGAGAAGCAAGAGGGAACTCTTGATGCAAGCCTGATGCTTGTATGCAATCTAATCTAGAATTACATATCTTTTGCATGCAAGATGTGGCAAAGACTAATATCAATAATATCTAGGCTTTTTAAATTCCATCTATTTCACTTGTGCATATACTTGGCCAAGCAACAAAATAAAAAAAAAAGTGATAATTTTGAAAAGGGAAACTATCATCTTTGGATCCACACTCGGCATCCTGTCCCAGAAGTGGTTTCATAAAAGAATACATATACATAAATTGTCTCAAATTTATATTATTCTCAAGTGTTTTCTAATCATTCAATTTTTTCAAGTATAGTTTCATCATCAAGTTTCTAAATGTTATACAAGTTTTGATATCATTAACTATGAAATATCAAATAAATAATTGTCCAAAGCAAATAACAATTCATCCATTTAAATTCTTATGTTTCACATAAAAAGATAGTGTTTCAATGTTTCAATGATTTTTCTATTGTTTAAATGAAATTCTAATATAAACTCATAAGTCACCATGTATGTCAAATATATTCATAAACATATTTGAATTACTCTTCAGAATTTTAAATATATATATATATATACACACATACATATATTCAGGAAAATATCTATATAACAAGAATGAAACTCATATTATACACATATCAATTAAAAATCATATTTTTATATCAAGACATCATTATAAATCATAATATATATATTAAGCAAATTTACAATTACTCCATTGTCCTTCATCTTCCATTCCTTTCCTATTCTCTCTCCTCCCTCTCCTCTATATATATATATATATATATATATATATATATATATATATATATATATATATATATATATATATATATATATATATTTATCATAAATTTAGTGGTGGCAGTTCAAACTATATTTTTTAAATATAAATCTAATTCTAAGCATTGAAATAAATTCAATGTTATAAATGAAATGAAAAAGGTGGAAGGAGCGAATTTTATATGAGTTTGAAGTATATATTAAAAATAGATTTAAGTTTATGCAATAGTATGGAATAAGGGAGGGGGTGTGGGTGCTCCCACACATGGGCGTAGCCTGTGTGGGGAGGGCAGCGCCCTCCCCACAGGCTACAACTTGTGGAGAGGTCACTGGCCTCTCCACAACCCATCCCAGAGCAGCTACATGTTGCGTTTAATCAATTCAATATATATATATATATATATATATATATATATATATATATATATATATATATATATTGTTTTACAATATTAAACAATGATAACAATTCTATTTCATCTTGGTTTCCATAAAAAACTACAGAATCTGGGATGCATGTGTGTGTGTTTTTGTGTGTGCTTATATATATGTATACTCCTCTCCTCCCCATATATCTCTCTCTCTAATATATATATATGTGTATATATATTTATATATATGTGTATATATATTTATATATGTGTGTATATATATTTATATATGTGTGTGTGTATTCTGAAAGATATATACATTTATATATATATGAATATATATTTTTTATATAATTGTATATATATATGTAGACTCAGAAAATATGAGGTATGTATATGTTTTCTACAACAAATACAGAGTCTAATTGGGTTTTCTACAGAAAAATAAAGTCTGATTAGGTTTTCTACAAAAATCCAATATATATTTTCAAAGCAATATTCATTTGAAAACAAATTAAATTCAAACAAAAATGATTCATTCACACACATTTGAAATAGAAATTTCATGAAAATAAATAATTAAAAACTTGGAGTCCAATGATAATCTAATCAAATTGCTCTGATTCAGTTGTCCTTTCTTGTTCTATTCCTCCTTTTTTTTCCAGTTCACCCAATTCAACCGTTCTTGCCTTGCTTCAAATTTTGTTTTTAGAAAGATAAATGATGAAAGATGAAAGAAAATAATAATTCAAAATGCATGCTCTTGTTGAGAAATAAAGAGTTTTATAAACTTTTATTTATTTTTTCCAGCTTTATTTTGCTTTGTTTTTTGTTTTGTTTTTCTAATTTTTAGTCATCTTTGCTCATATTTTTCTATTTTTATTGTTTTCTATCTTATCACCTTGTTTTCGAAAATCTTCCTATATTTCTTTTATTCTAAGTTTTCTAATAAATCCGATTTTAAAAGAAAGTAAGATTTATTTTCTATGCAACACATTATCCTAAATTTTAAAAAATAAATAGCATCTTAATCTTCAAATAAATCATTAATTAAATATATACTAAACTAATTATTTTATTTCTACGCATTTTAAATTTACCACTAATTGATTTAAATAAACACTGCAAAGTAAAACAATATAAACAATTAATTAGATAATAGCCTAAATGCAATTTATATGATTATTAAGTGGTGTGTGCGTGCGAGAGAATCTGTTCCAACTTAACCCTGCCAGGTGGCTAACCTCCTCTACATCAACCACACTCTTGGTCTTCGACAAACCTGCATCTCATGTAAACTCAGGCACCCATTAATAGATTAGTGTCCAAAAATATAATCAAAGCAATACATATAATTCTCTATGTTACTTCATAATAATCATCACATTTCATTTTATTGAAATAAAATATCATCCATTGCATTTCATCTTTCAAATAAAATAATCATTCACCTAATTCTTATTCAAACTTCACAACAATTATTCTACCACACACATTTATTCATGTTCTAGTTCCACATAAAGTAAAAGAAAACATCAACCAAGTCTGAGAGGTGACATCCTTCCCCACTTGGAAGAGACATCATCTCGATGTCTTATTACAAACATCTACATAACATAGTCTGAAAACAACCAGTTTATAGAAGAGTAATAATGAGCATAAAATAGAAAGTATACTAAAGTTTCAAATGCGAAAAAGATCTATCTATATCTTCACCATTTTCCCAGGTGGCACTACCCACCGAATATTGGTCCCACTAGACCCTGTACTACACAACATCTCAGTTTCGCAACTTAACATTGTACTTCTCCAAAATCCTGGGGGGCTCCACTAGCACCACCCCTGGATCCTAAACCTGCAATGCACGCTAGTCAAGGATATGAGTAACAACTAGATGGTATGGCTTGAGTACACAAACATGGAAGACATTATGTATACGAGAAAGAGCTGGTGGTAGAGAAAGCCTATAAGCAATTGGATTGATGAGTTCCAAAATATCAAACGACCCAACATATCTCAGGGAAAGCTTAGAGTTCTTTCCAAAAGAGATTGAATTTTTCTACAATCGAACCCTCAAGAAGACCTTATCTCCCACTGAAAACTGTTTAAAGGTTCGGTTCCTATTTGAAAAAATATTCTGATGATTTGAATCTTGTTTCAATTTTTCCTTGATCAACTTCATCTAATCCTCCATTTCTTTCAACATCTCTTGCCCAATAACAATCTTGTCTTCCACCTTGTCCCAACTGATAGGTGTGCGACATTTACGGCCATACAAAGCCTCAAATGGTGCCATTCCTAAAGACGCATGATAGGAATTGTTATACGCGAACTCTACTAAAGGTAAATACTCCTCCCATTGATGTTGTTGATCTATACAGTACATCCTGAGGAGATCCTCCACTACTCGATTCACCCTTTCTATCTGACCATTTGTCTCTAGATGATAAGCTGAACTAAAATTTAATTTCGTTCCCAAAGAAGCATTCAACGTTGTCCAAGATCTAGAAGTCATACTAGTGTTACTATTAGAGATGATTGTCTCTAGCATTCTGTGCAATTGGAAAATCTCTTGTACAAAATTCTTTACTAAGGCCAATGATCCATCCTTAAGATTTCTAGGGATGATGTGAGCTACTTTTGTCAATTTATCAACCACAACCAAGATAACATCATGCCAATTATTGGTCATAAGCAACCCCTAAATAAAATCCATAGTGATTACCTACCATTTGTATTCTAGTACCCTATGTGGGTATAGAAGTCCTATCGGATGCACATGTTCAACCTTAACTCACTGAAATTCCAAGCATTGGGCTACAAAAGCAATTACATCTCTCCTAAGTCCTAGCCAGAAATACAATGGTCTAAGTCCCTCCATTTTCGTTACACTGGGGTGCCCTGAATAAGGTGCATTATGGAATTTTGTTAGCACCAACTCCC